>CACSLK010000214.1:8101065-8122192 GCA_902706635.1 Striga hermonthica
TTAATTAAATTACTGACAAAGTAATTAATCAACTTCTTATTCATTTCTGAAATTAGTACCACTCAGCCTTTAACCATTATGTCATACAATCGTCTACCTGCAGGGTTTAACGTAATGTTTCTTTCTAAGCTCATTTCGGGGACGTCATCAATCCAGCGCACTGGAACATAGTGACTGTAAATAATCTATAATAGCATATCATATAATTATTCTTACTTACCAAAATACCTCGTATGTCATCCTAACAGAATAGGAATCACTTGGTAAATCAAATAAATAAGAAATAAAAATATATGCCTATTTTTCATTATTTTACAGCTTAACAGAATGCATCAATCACTGAAGGTCTAGGTTACGACAACGGTCAGTGAGTCTCATATCCTTATCCTTCCGTGGTCCTGTTCAACACTTAACATAAGTGCTAGTGTAATCCTTCAGTCAAAGACCAACTGAACCGAGAATACACTACAGTCTTTTTCCAAGTGGGGTCTCACTGCCAGTCTAGACTGTGAACGAATAGTTTAGTCTTATAAGGAACCGATAGGTGATCTTTCTGTTCGAAACTCTTCGAACCACACTCCCTCAATATAAGACATGGAGTATGTATTGCATAAATAAATAAACTGCAAACATATGTACTTTGACCGAAACATGATTGCCAGATCAAAATGGAATTGATAGAATCTGCAAAACATAGCTTTTACAGCATACCTCTAACACATGGAAAGGGAGATTCGTGACAATGTGGTGAGATGGCCTAAAACGAGGAATGACAGACTGACAAAACCTAAAAGCAACCTATACTGCCGATTTAACAAAGATTATGGGCATAATACCGATGATTGCAGACACCTCAAAGACGAGATCGAGAGGTTGATAAAAGCAGGCCATTTGAAAGAATTCATATATAAGGATCGCAAGAGGACGGGTCGAAAGAAAGAAAGGAGCAAGAGCCCTCGTAAGAGGGCAAGATCGCCCGAGAAGGAGGAACGTCCCCCGAAAAGAGGAGTAATTCATATGATCTTCGGTGGGCCGACTGGTGGAGACTCAAATCGAGCAAGAAAAGCGTATGCTCGAGGAAAACACGTTATGGCGAAGTGCAGCAAGTCGATGAGGGAGGACCAGTGATGAATTTCTGGCCAGCAGATGTGGGAGAGGTCGAAAGGCCTCGCAATGATGACTTAATGATAACCGCCCAAGTATCGAGCTACGAAGTACAGAGAATCCTTGTCGACACAGGGAGTTCGGTGAATGTGATCTTTTATGGCTGTCTCAAACGGATGGAGCTCAACATCGAGCTTGCACCTCTACATACATCACTTTTTGGTTTCAATGGATCTGAAGTCGCACCCCTAGGAGAAACCACGCTCGCGGTCGTCCTACGGGAAGGCGACTTGAGAAAAGTAAAAATGGTGTGGTTCGTTGTAGCCGATGTCGAGTCGTCTTATATTATGATTCTGGGCAGGCCGGCGCTCAACGCATTCCAAGCAGAGGTGTCGACCTACCATATGAAGCTAAAGTTCCCCGTTGGGGATAGGGTAGGGGAGGCCCGAGGAGATCAGAAGCTATCAAGGACCTGTTATCAAATAGCAGTGAGGGCTAACCAGTGAGCAAAGGTAAGAGAAGGAAAGAAGCCAATGTCGAATGAAAAAAGGCCGAGGGGAAGCGACCTCGAGCCGCATGGAGAATTGATGAAAATCTAGATCAGGGAAAGAGAGTACCAAACCACCAAGGTCGGGAGAGAATTGGGGGATGAATTAAGAAAACAGTTGGTGGATTTGTTGAAATAGTTGAGAGACATATTCGCTTTCTCTCTTGAAGAGTTAACGGGAATCAACCCGAGGGTCATGGAGCACAAACTCAATGTCGATCCCCTCAAAAGGCCCGTCAAGCAGCGACTCAGGCATCATGGAGCTGAGATCGATAAAGAAATTGAGGTCGAGGTGGATAAGTTGCTCAAAGCCAAGCATATCAAAGAAATCCAATTCCCCGAATGGATATCCAACACGGTGATGGTGAGGAAAGCATTGAATAAGTGGCGCATATGCATTGATTTTCGTGACTTAAACCTGGCATGCCCAAAGGATCACTATCCCCTGCCGATAATTAATCAGCTAGTCGACTCTACGGC
Source organism: Striga hermonthica (assembly GCA_902706635.1). Taxonomy (NCBI): domain Eukaryota; kingdom Viridiplantae; phylum Streptophyta; class Magnoliopsida; order Lamiales; family Orobanchaceae; genus Striga; species Striga hermonthica. The sequence continues at coordinate 8,103,197 of CACSLK010000214.1, forward strand.
AGGTTGCGAGCTGCTAAGTATGATGGACGCATCTCAGGGGTATCACCGAATTCCGCTGGCCCCCGAGGACCAAAGCAAAGTTAGCTTCATGACAAGTAAAGGGACATACTGTTACGTCATCATGCCCTTTGGACTAAAAAATGCGGGGGCAACATACCAAAGGCTGATGGACCGAATGTTCAAACTGCAGATCGGGCGTAATATGGAAGTGTATGTAGACGACATTCTGGTGAAAAGTAGGTCCTCGAGCTCGCATGTCGAGGATCTAAAAGAAACATTCGAGATGTTGAGGACATTTGGGATGAAGTTGAATCCGAGTAAATGCACTTTCGGAGTGAAGACAGGACGGTTCCTTGGTTATGTCGTGACCGAAAGAGGCATTGAAGTGAACAAAGATAAGGTGAAGGCCGTACTCGACATGGCCCCACCAAAGAGCATCAGAGAAGTGCAAGTCCTGACGTGTCGAATTGCCGGCCTGAGCAGATTCATTGCTCGAGCGGCGGAAAGAAGTTTCCCGTTCTTCAAGTTGCTTAAAAAGAAAGCTTTTCAATGGAATGACGAGGCGCAAATGGCATTCGAATAACTGAAAGAATTTCTAAGCGAATTGCCACTATTAACAAAACCAGAACCCAACGATGAGCTGGTGCTTTATATCTCGATGGGAAATTTTCCTTGAGCTCAGTATTGTTGCGAGAAGTATGAGGAGCCCAACAACCGATTTATTAAACAAGTCGGGTACTTCAGGACGCAGAGGCAAGATCTTCTGAAGTCGAGAAAGCTGCTTTGACATTTGTAATAACGGCCAGGAAGTTGAGGCCATATTTCTTGAATTATGTGATAGTGGTGAGGACAAACTTCCAGCTCGGAGAGACCTTGGGTCGACCAACTGTTTGGGGTCGACTCGTGAAGTGGGCGGTCGAACTAAGTGAATACTCCATCAAGTATGAACCAAGACGAGCCATAAAAGCCCAAGCTTTAGCAGATTTTATCCAAGAAGGAACTAAGGGAGAAGAGAATAAATAGATAATGCATGTCTATGGATCCTCAGCGGCCAAGGGATCTGGCTTAGGAGTTGTCCTCATATCTCCCGAAGGCGAGCAACTCGACTTCGCCATCAAAATGGGTTTCAAAGACTCGAATAACGAAGAGGTGTATGAGGCATTGATAAAAGGAATTCAACTCGCAATTGGTGGTGGAGCAACAGAAATCGCCACGCACACTGACTCACAACTCGTCGTGGGCCAAATAATGGGGAATTGTGAAATAAAAGAGGACAGAATGCAAAAGTATGTGGAGGAAGTTAAAAGCCTAGTGCAGGGCTTAGAGAAGTTCGAACTGACCCTAGTCCCTCGAGAGGAAAACAAATGAGCCGACTGGCTCGCAAAAATAGCAAGTTCGAATGAGGGGAAGATGGGAAATCATATTACCACCATGCATTTGGAAGGAAGTGTCCTGGGCGAAACAATGGAAGTTGAAGAGAAAGGCGACTGGAAGAAGTCGATTCGAGAGCTCTTGCAAGGACAAGTACCTGCAGGAGATAAGTAGGGAGCCGAAAAAGTCGCTCGGTACTTGAGTAAATATTTCGAAGTTGAGGGGGTGCTATACAAGAAGTCGTAAGTCGGACCCCATTTAAGATGCATTTCAGAAGACGAGGGAAATTATGTCTTGCGAGAAGTTCACGAAGGATGTTGTGGAGCTAACGTCGGATCTCGGGCTTTGTCTGGAAAAATTCTGCGGGCTGGCTATTATTGGCCAAAAATCAGGAAAATGGCCGAGTAATTAGTGCGAGGATGCGAGAGATGCCAGCGTCATGGCCCGATTCCTCATATCCCCGTTGAAGCCATGACGATGATCAACTGCCCAATCCCATTTGCTCAATGGGGAATCGACCTAGTAGGTCCACTACCCGTGGGAACAGAGCAAAGAAAATTCCTCGTAGTCGCAGTCGACTATTTTAGCAAATGGGTGGAGGCGGAGCCCCTAGCAAAAATCACCGAGGAGAAGATGATACAATTTTTGTTCAGCAATATCTGTGTCTATTCAGGATTCCGAAGGTATTAATCTCTGATAACGAAACGCAATTCCAGGGGAAGCGAATCCAAGCATGGTGCCTCGATATGGGAATCAAACAGAGATTTGCCTCGGTCGCTCACCCCCAGGCTAACGGGAAAGTTGAGGTTACGAATAGAACCATCTTGCATGGGCTAAAGAAGCGATTAGAGAAAGCGTCGGGAGCCTGGATCGACGAGCTAACCACTGTTCCATGGGCATACAGGACTACGCCGAGAAGCTCGACAGGCCAATCACCATTCAGTATGGTATATGAGATGGATGCACTCTTACCAGTGGAAATCGCACTAAGCTCACATAGGTCGACATACTTTGAGCAAGAAAAGAACGAAGAAATGGCCAAAGAAGCTCTCGATTTGATTGAATAAGGGCGAGAAGAGGCTTGGTTGCGATTTGTTGAATATAAGCAAAAGATGCGTGCAGCTTTCGACAAAAAAGTCCGAACCTGGCGATTCCAAGTGGGAGATCTCGTTCTCAAGCGAGCAGACGCCTTGAAGCATGTTGGAAAGCTCGAAGTCAACTGGGAGGGGCCTTACACCGTCACAAAGGTGCTCGAGAGGGGTGCATACGAACTCGAGAATGGAGAGGGTCGACAACTACCGCGATCTTGGCATGTGATCCATCTCAAGCGCTTTTATGCTTAAAAGGCAACATTTTAAACTCTTTTGTACTGAACAATATTTGAATCAAATTCAGTAATGAAGTGAATTTCAAGTTTATGCTTCAATTGTGTCCTTTCTATATTTTTATATCGAACTCTTTATAACTGCTGAAATACCGAATTTCACAAAACAACTACGAAGTTATATTCTCGAGTGGAACCTCGATAGGGCTACGAAGCCTACGACTACGAAGTTGACAAAACAACTAGGAAGTTGTAACTCTCGAGTGGAATCTCGATAAGGCTACGAAGCCTACGACTACGAAGTCGATTTAAACAACACAATTATGCCTAAGAAAGATCTTAAGAACGAAGAAAGCTAACCTTAATTGTTAAACATCTTTGGCGATTCAAAAANAAAAAAAAAAAAAAACAACAACAACACGAACGAAAACAAAAGATAATATTCATGATAATTTCATTACAAGAGAGAATCGTCTCGACCTTTACAATCTGAAAATAGATCGAAGAACGACAATAAAAAAAAAGCAGAAGCAGAACTTCAGAAAATAAAGGGCGATAGCTTTAAGATATAATTCTAGGAGTCGACATCTGACTTCTCAGCATCATCTGCGCTACCATCGACTATGATCGCAGTCCGCTCAGCATCGGCATCTCCCTCCTGGACCTCTCTCTCAAGGTTAGCCCCGCTCAACTGAAGTAATTTAGTCGGACCAACCAAGGAGGTGGGAGGGGCCTCGAGTCGAGAAGAGAGTTTGGCGGCATGAATGGCCTTGACTTCGAGGCCAGACCACCATGGGTAGTCATCTGGGAGGGATGTGTCACCCTCATAGCCATCAGGGTCGGGGAGCGACCGCCTTATTGCCTCGCGGTCGAGTTTTCCGGCAAACTCAGACCCCACCACCACCACTTCCCATGCATCAAAGGTATGATCAAAGTACTGAACGGCGGCGGGGCAAAGCCTGTTGAGAAATTCAGGCGAATTGTAGAAAGCCCTGACGACTTCTTTGCGGTAGGCCTCGACGAAGACGGAGCCCACAACAGACTTCAAGAACGACTTCCGCCCCTGCACGGTGCAAATATCCCTTTCGAACACGACCTCCTCCTGAGCCTTCTCGAGGTCGGCCTTGAGCTTCTCGTTCTCATGACGAGCTACAGCCTTATCAGCTTTCACTTGTCGACCAGAGCCTTCGAGGCCTCCAAATCCTCCTTCAGCTTCTCGATATGCTTGCACTAGCCTTCGCATTTATCCTCAAGGGCCTTGGTAGAGGAGGAAGGAGCCTTAGTTCCTGCCTCGAGGCCAGGGAGTATAGCCACTAAGAACTATAAAAAAGGAAGAGTAAATAAGAAAAGCAATGACAAAAATAAATACGCTAAATTTAAGCAAAAGATAAGTACCCGAGTGAGGCATTGGGTAGCATAACAGGAGCGCTCATAATCATTCCCCTCGACGCGGGCCTTGTCGGCCTCAAGGAGGTGAGAGTTGAGGTATCTAGCCACCTTGTGCGACTCTGGATGATTCCAAAGCCAAGACGGCATCTTGACCAGCACGTCTTTGTAAGTGACGGCATTCTTTTCGGGTACCTTCTCCTTGCCCTTGTCGACTTTACGACGTTTAAGGGATCAGGGTGAGGGCCCAGTTGTCTTGCGGCCTCTTACGAGCACCGGAACCCGAAGCTTTATGTTGCTTGGCCGCACTATGGTTCTTGACCCTAGATTTCGACCCAGATCCACCCGACGGAGGAGGGACAGACCCACTATTCGGCTGACCGACCGCTTTCTTTTTCCTCTCAAAGAGCTTGAGTGCTTTAACTGAAACGAAACAAATAATCGAACGAGTTGAAGGAATAAAGCATGAAATCAAAAATCAACTTCATAAAAAAGAGAGGTTAGAACAGCTTACGGGGGTCATCGAGACGAGGGAGATCCTCGTAAAAAACGATCCGAGCGTGATTGACCAAATCACGGTCCCTTATTATTCGACGAGCACTATAACTGTGCTTATTAAGTTCTTTCAAGAGTTTTTCGAAATTCTCGGTTCGAACTCGTCTTTTTTGCTTAACTTTCATGGTTATCCAATTATTTACATAAGGATAAGCACCGATGGGAGGACGGATAAACACGAATTTCGACTTCCACTCTGTGATGTTTGAAGAGAGGTCATCGAGAAAGGTGATGCCGGAACGGCGAACAGAGCAATGAGCGCCCTTTTGGAGTCGGTAACTATAGCAATAATGGAAAAATTCGGCAGAGAAAAAATGAAGGACTATACGAGAAACAACAATAAAGGCTATTATGATACAGAGAGCGTTTGGGGAAAATTGGTTTATTGGAATACTATACAGATCGCTAATCTCTAAGAGCTCGACTTGGATAGGAAAATGAAGACCAAAGATGATCTGGCCGATAAAAAAAGTGTGACAACCCTGCGGAGGGCGGACGAAGTCATTTTCGGGGCCGGGAGCGACCAATTCCCAATCGGAGGGAAGCCCACTAAACTGCCTAAAGTCCTCGACTTGAGCTGCAGAGGCATGAGAAAAGGGATTCAGAACGGCCAATTTGGCCAAAGGACAGGCTATGGATACAACCTCTCGAGGATCGACGAGAGGAGTATTTATTGGCATAGGTACATGGCTTGTACTATATACGAGAATATCTAGCAACCTAATAGGAATACCTTGAGGAAATAGATCGAGGCGAGGAGACTCGCCTCGAGGAGGAATTTTTGAAATATCTACAAAGCCACCCTCTAACAGTGCCTGATCATATTCGACCAGTCGATCTTCGGAGTAGAAGTGCGAGAAGAAGAATAAGGAGAGACGTTAGCCATCCTGTAGCCAATTATCTCAACTGAGTCGGACTGGTAGAGACCCCTATCGATCAGCTCGTCGAATGTATCAGGGGAAGATTTGGAATGGGAAGCTAGAAGAAAGGAATCGAGGTCGAAGATTAGTCATCACGAAATAAGATCAAACAAAATAAAATCGATTCACTAAGACCGACAAAAGGATAAAAGAACGAAGAAGCTGTACATTATGATCCGAGGAGGGCATGATAACGAGTCGACATAAGTCGACTCAAGGAGAGAAGAAAGGAGCAAATAAGCCGACCAGAGTCGACATAACGAAAAATAGGAGAAACGACTATACACTAACAGCAAATTGCGACAAGGTGTGCGCACAAAGGATTCAACACAAAATGTACAAGAAAAGTTTGAAGAACACGAAACATACAATGGTGCAAAAAAACCCAGAAACCCGGAAAAATAAAAAAAAAGGAAAAAATAATAGAAGCCGGGAAATAAACCAATAAATACTTACCCATGTTACTCATGTTGACCTGAAAGTTGGTTAGAATGCCGGAGCTGCGGAAAAAAGTCGCCAAAAAAAACTGAGAGCGCTAGATCGCCGGAGTTACAGAGGAAGTTTGGAGAAGGTGAAAAGTGTTTAGGAAGGAAGTTGAATTATATTTATATGGGATGAAGATAGATGTTAGCCATTAGATCAACAAGGGAACCAACGATTTTAATGAAGCACGGAATACGAAGAGTCGGCGATTGAGGCAACACGCGCCACTTCAAGAGTTTGAAATTTGAAATTCAAAAGAATGTCAAGAGCATGTATAACACGGAATACTCGACCCATGTAATGAGACGCAACTAGGGCCACTAGGGTGAATCTCACAACTGAAGTCGAGGGGATGCAACGATCAGACATTTCATTGCCGGTATAAATCGAATTTTTCAAAACAGCTATATAGCCGATTAACTCGATTAATTACAAACTCGTTTCACACAACTACGAAGTTGTAACTCGAGTGAAATCTCAATTAACACCACAACTATGAAGCTGTTAAAACAGTTGCTCGACTTCGACCAGCTCACAAGAGGGGTTGGGAGAAGATGACTCAAAAAGCTATTATTCAACAACTATGAAGCTGTTGAAACTCTTGCTCGACCTCGACCAGCTCGCAAGAGGGGTTGGGAGAAGACGACTCGAAAAACTATTGTTTAACAACTATGAAGCTGTCGAAACTGTTGCTCGACTTCGAACAGCTCACAAGAGGGGTTGGGAGAAGACGACTCAAAAAACTATTGTTCAACAGCTATGAAGCTGTCGAAACTATTGCTCGACTTCGACCAGCTCGCAAGAGGGGTTGGGAGAAGATGACTCGAAAAATTATTGTTCAACAGTTATGAAGCTGTTGAAACTATTGCTCGACTTCGACTAGCTCGCAAGATGGGTTAGGAAAAGATGACTCGAAAAACTTTTGTTCAACAGCTATGAAGCTTTAAAAACTGTTGCTCGACTTCGACCAGCTCGCAAGAGGGGTTGGGAGAAGACGACTCGAAAAACTTTTGTTGAACAGCTACAAAGCTGTCGAAACGATTGCTTGACTTCGACAAGCTCGCAACAAGGGTTGGGAGAAGACATACGATATGACAAGACGAGGCAATACACTTAAAGAAACTCAGAACAATCAAAGCATTGACTTGGATATGCGCATGACGATTAAAAGCAGGAAATGAGGATTGCAAAGCGTAAACAATCACGAGAATAAAAAAAGAGAGATGGATATTGCATTCAAAGTCGATTACATACCAAGGCTGTCTCGACCTTTACAAAAGATGACTGATATAGGTCGAGACCAGCAACAAAAAAAAAGAAGAAATCATAAGAAAATAACTATCACAATCTAGTTTCTAAATTTTCTGAGGGTCGGCAGTTGATTTTTCAGCAGAATCTTCACTTGCATCGATGATCGGCTCGGTCCCAGCGTCTCCCTCCTTGATCGACTCCGTGCCCGGCCTCTCGACCTCTATCTCCTAGTCGACGGTTTCTTCGTAATTAGCCCCACTTGGCTTGACTAGTTCAACCGGACCGACTAAGAGAGATAGAGGAACCTCGAGTTGGGAGGAAAGCTCGGCAGCATGAATAGCCTTAGCCTCGAGGCCAGTCCACCATTCACGACCAGACGGGAGGTCCTCGCTGCCCTGGAAACCGACAGGGTGGGGGAGAGTTTTCTTCACTGCATCCCGGTCGATTGTCCCGGGGAAGTCGGGTTGAGCCATGGCTTGTTCCCACGTGTCGCAGGCAATGTCAAAGTATTGGACCGTCAGAGAACTAGCTCGTCAAGAAAATCGATCGAGATACAGAATGCCTCGACCACAACCTTGCGGTAGTGGTCGAGGAAAACGGCACCAGTAGGAGATTTCAAGAAAGTCCTACGGCCTTCTTGAATCCCATTCTCCTTCTCGACCATGGCCTCGTCGGTGGCCTTGACCAAGTCGGCCTTCAACTTCTCAACTTTCCTTAAGGCCGTCTCCTTATGGGCTTGTAGTTTGGCAATGACAGCATTGGCGGTCTCGAGCTCTTCTTCCTTTCTCTCGAGCTCCTCACACTTGGCCGCATATTTTTCCCCCAAAACCTTGACGTTGGTTTGGGGAGAAGACACCTCCTCGATCATAGAGGGAAGAATGCAAACGAGAAGCTGAGAAGAGAATGAATATATGAGATGATAAGAAGTCGACATGGTACAAGAAAAAAGGAGGGGAAAGCACAAGATTAAACTTACCCGAGGGATGAGTCGAGCAGCATAGCGGGCCCAATGGTAGGGGTCACCGTCGGTACAGGCCCGATCGTCCTCGGGGAGAATTTATTGGAGGTAGTTAAGAATCTGAAGAGGATCGGGGTTATCGTAAAGCTGAGAAGGTTGTTGCAGGGTCACGGGCTGCACCTTCACATGGGACGACTGCCCCGCATTTTCCTCAATCTCTGGCTCCTTCCCTTTTTGGCGTTTCAGGGAGTCGGACACCAGAATCACGACCCTCTGATCCTGGGGCCTTTAGCGGGATTGGGAACCCTACGGTTGAATCGGCTTGGAAGCCGAGGGAAGCACAACTTTAGATTTTTTGGCGGCAGTCATTTCGACTGCTGAAGTTTGAACACCAGCGCCTGGACCTCCCTCAGGCCTCTGGGAGGGGCAGGTTGAGCAACAGACTTATTGGCCACCTCGGCCTTCTTCTTCTCGAAGCGAGCCAAAGCTTTCACTGTCGACATAGAAGGATAATCAATACAAAAGAGCATATAACATATGAGCCATACATATACAAAAAAAACAAGACAAAAATGCAAACGGCTAGATTGTTAGCATGCCGAGATGTAACCAAAATAATAGAAATCTTACAAGGATCTTTGACTCGAGGAGCATTCTTGTCGACATAAATCCCGACATGATTAAGAAGGGAATTATCCTAGGTCAATCGACGAGCACTCCAAACGTGCTTATTCAAATCCTCCAGCATAGCTGCAAACTGCGAAGAACGAGGGCGCTTACGCTGTATCACCTTACTGGTGATCCACTCGTTAGTGAAGGGATATAGGCCAGGAGCTGGTCGAATAAAGAAATACTTCTTCTTCCACTCGGTAATATTGGAAGAAAGATCGTCAAGAAAGGTGACGCCCACACGACGACCTAGGCAGTGGGTGTTTTTGCTAAACCTATATCTGTAACAATAAAGGAAAAAGTCGGGTATAAAATTACCTAAAACTATTCGGGTGACGACTATGAAGGCCACCATTATTCGGATAGAGTTGGGGGTAAATTGGTTTATGGGTACATTGAATAAGTTGCTCAACAATAGTAGCTCATGTTGAATCGGAAAGCGCAATCCCGGCATTATTTGGTCAACAAAAAAGGTGAAGCAGCACCGAGGAGGGTGTCGGAAGTCGTCTTTAAGTGAAGGAGCAACCAATTCCCAGTCGGAGGGAAGGCCACTGTACTCTCTGATGCCGTCAATTTCAGCTGCAGGAGCATAACAAAAAGGGTTAAGAACAGTTAACTTTGATACGGAGCATGCTACAGTTACAGGCTCAATTGAAGGAGCCGTTATTAATGAATGTACAGGGCTTGTTCTATACAAAGGGATGGCTAAAAGCTTAATGGGAATACCTCGAGGGATTAAACTAAGTCGAGGAGATTCAAGAGCACGAGGGGCTTCAAGGTCCTCGAAAAGAGTGCCCGACAGTAGTGCTTGATTGTAAACGTCCCGGTCAATGCCAAAGGGCGAGGCACTGGAGTTAACAGATCCCTCTGGCTCGACATTTTGATTAGCACTCGATCTAACATTGATTATTTGAACGGATTCAGAACCCGAATAATCGTCGATTTCATGGGCAAGAGAGCCTGAAACAGGGTCGAAAACAGGGGCAGAGTCGGAATCTAAAAAAAAAAAGAGAGAAAGAGAACGACGATCAATAGACGAATGTAATTGCAACAGCGATTCGACTCCAAGAAAAGTAATAAGTCCATGAAGGAGGGAAACAAGCAAATCGACTTGACAGAGGTGCAAAGGGAAAGAAAGACCGAGAGGAATTCGTAAGCCATCTCTAATTCACTTGACTCGAAGCAAGAATATCAAGTCAATAATAATCGAAGAGAAGCAGAAGAATTGATTTTTCATGACAAATCGACTAACGACCGAAAACACATAGAAAAACGAGAATTCTATAACTGAAGATCTAACAGGGAAAAATCGCCAGAAAAATCATCTAAAAAACCCAGAAAATTCAATGAATCTATGAACCTTAAGCATATCACCGAGAAAAACAAAANAAAAAAAAAAAAAAAAAAAAGAAGAAAAGTTGCGCATAGCGATAAATCGAAAAGAGAACTTACACATGATGATTATTGAAGAAGTCTTGGAATGTCCTGAAAACGCTGGAGAGGTGGCCAGAAAAACCCACACGCCGAAATCGCTTGAAGTTTTATTGCTGGAGAACAGAGAGAGTTCGAGAATGCTTGAGTGCGAAAAGTGAGAAATGGGGAAAGAAGAAGGTATTTATAGGGAAAATAGAGAAAACCCTAGCCCTCGGATTAAATGCAGATCCAACGGACAAGATGACACACAGAATACGAAGCGGTGGAGAGAGAAACGTCTTGTCAAACCCCAAAACCTTTTTTGAATTTTGAAATTCGAAAAAAAATCCAAACTTATCCAATCAATGTGAGAATTTGCCCAAGTAAAGCGAAAGAACCTCCCTCGAGTCGGAAGATAAATATAGACGGCTGGAAATAAAGAAATCGACTAAGAAAAAGATGTCCTACGAGAGTACACGACTTAGGACAACGGCAAATGGCAGGACATATGAAAAGATCCAAGCAAGATACTCAGTTGTCAAAACTTACTCTTAAGCTCAGAATCGCTTCGAGTAATTTCTTGGGGGCCTAGATGATATAGCCATACTGTCGTATAATGGTTCAGACGTTATGGAATCGACTTATCTGAAGTCGACTCGCTAACGGACGTCTGGAATTATCTGTCAGGGCTCAGGCGTCTCTCTCAGTTAAACCTCCAGATGTCGATTAGCAGAAGTTGACTCCCTTCAGAAAGATGGACACGCACATCAGGATCTACTAACGATTGAGGACGACCCAGTCGACTCGAGTTGGTATCCCGAGTTGACTTAGGACGTCTCGTGGCTCATAGATCTCCGATGACTCCGATATACTTCAGCATATCATAAGGAAGCTATTCAGGATAAGAAGGAATCTAGATGCTGACTAGGAGATAGACAGAATGCGAACCGACCAGGGTATTTTGGACATTTCCAGTAAGTCGGTCGGGGTATTTTGGGAATTTCAGGTAAATGTTTTGCTTCTATATAAAGGAGCTGAGGTAACTCCAAAACCCTAACTCTCATTCATTCCATATTCTCCTCCATAGCTGCTGCTCCTTCAGAGCAGCTCTCTTCATCTATCTCCCTCTCATACTGACTTGAGCGTCAGAGGTTTTACGCCGTAAACCCCTACAGCGTTGAGTTTTTGCAGGTATTCCCGCGACCTAGTAGCGGTTTGAAGGCGATTCAGACAGATCTGAGCTCGTTCCCATCGGTTCATTTTGGATCTGAGCTTGTCTCCACCAGTTTGCTCCAGATTTGAGAAGTGACCCATCATCCTCGGACCAATTTCTATATATTAGCTCGACTTTATTTCCAGAAATAGTAGGTTTATAATTATGTTGAGTTTTATTATTATTAATTGCAAAATCAATTAAAGACCTAAGTTGTAACACCCCGCTATCTTACTAGTATCAGAGTAAAATTTTCGCAAAATCGTTTCTAAGAAAACTTATAAATTTGCGAAATCAAAACTCGGGATGTTACTGGAAAACTATCTGAACTGGAGATCTGCTTTCTCTAAACTGGGCCTAACAAACTAGGTTAGACATAAAGAAAACAGAATATCAAACATGTATGTGTTACTGGACCCAAGTCATACTAATTGACTGGGTAATACTGTTATTTTGAAATACTAACATGCAAATTCGATAACTATAACTGCAAGCGGAAGTAACTAAACTTGGTGAAAATAATTATACAGACTGAAATACAAAAAATATCCCACGAAATTGGCAAACTATGCCAGGTCCACGACCACAACCACCACAGCTGATATCACGCCTGCATGTCTGCCCTGTTATCAGAAAAAGATAAAATAGTGGGGCATGAGCACTAAATCACCATGCTCAGTGGGAACCCATACTAAAGCAAACAACAATAATAATAACAATATCTGAAACTGATACTGTAACTATAACTGAAACTGTATTGAAATCTCCCGGCATATCTGGGCCGGTAACCATGTGCACACTCTAGTGGAATATTAAGGCAAACTAGAGCCACCACCAGAACTTAGGATGAAATATTAAGGCGAACTGGGGCCACCACCCCAAGCATATACTGTATACATACCTCGTACATGATATCTGTAATTATACTCAATGTAATACCCAGGCTGGGTCTCCACCTGTACTGCTGGATTTGAAAATGTAAGTGCTGACTGGTTTGCTGACTGCTCAAACTGTAAAAATATATAAATAAACAAATACTAAGTGTTGTGCTCAGACGTACTAAAATAAATGCTAAGATGCTCGACTATAACTGATAATTTAACCGGATTAACTAGAATGATCTAAGGTTCCATTTTAACTGATATTAAATCCAGACTTAAACAAATACTGCTATACTGGATTGACTCGGCCCAGAAAAATATTAGAAATTCCAAAAAAAACTCGAACTGGAAGGATAAATAATAATCATACTCGAATAACTGGTCTAAACCAGCCGGTTGACTAGCTGGTTGAACCGCCGGCTCGTTGTAGCCGAGCGGTCGGCCGCTGACTCAGGCTGGCTGGGCTCGGTCCCGCACAGGGCCTGCTGGTGCCCTGGCGCGGTCATTGGCTATGTCGGATATTCCTTAGGCGCTGCTGGGCACGACTGACATGAATACTGACCAGGCTGAGGCCACTGGGCTCTTCTGTAAATGGCCACTCATTGTCTGACGCTATCGGCATTGGCCTTAGTGTGGACAATGTCACTAGAGTGCGACTAGTCACGTTCGGGACTGACTGGCACCGGCACTTGCGCGTCTAGTACCTATTGGGTGTTGTTGGGCACCACGAACAAGCGACTAGGCACGCTGGCATGCTCATGGGCACGCTAGCATACTCTTGGACTTACTGGCGTGCGTCTGGGCACAACTGGGTTGATTGGGCGCACGGGCGGGCTGCTGGGCACGTCCCGTGGCCGCTCGACTAACCATGCTAACCTCCGAACATGTCTGAGCTATCAGGCTCGGTAATGCGTGTGTCGAGGCTGGCTAGGCACTGGCGGGCGCTGCCTGCTCTCATTGGGCGCTACTGGCATGGGGTACACACGCGGACTACATGGCACTACCAACGCTGTCGGTATGTGCTACACATACGCACGTCGCGCGACTGGGCGCGAGCTGACTGGGCGCTGCCGGATACTACCGGCTTGCGTCGTGACTATGGACGACACATAACTGGGCATGCGCTCGAGGTTAATTAACCTCTGAATGCTTGCGCTGGCACGACGCGCGCTATGTGTGCGACCCGCGACTCCGACCGAACTTATCGGTCATCCGACGACTTACTCCGGGCCATGCGATACTATTCAAATTCAAATAACTCAAATAACTCAAATAACTCAAAATAAACATAAGTCCCGATAGACCTCGGCTAAAAAGAAAATGGCTCGGCAGGTCCTATATGGCACCTACGGCAACAAACTATCGAACAAAACGGACTCAACTACATGAATTCTTTATGATCAACCTTATTTGATCATAAGATTACTAAAGAAAATGACTACACATGCTTACCTCTTTAATTGCTTGTGAGATGATAGTAAGGTCGTGTGCTTGTTCTCGCGCCTCCTCGGAAATTGCCCGTGCGCACAACTTCTCACCCGGCTCCCTCGGCGGTGCTCCAAAGACAAGCTTCACTTCACAGTTCCTATCCTTACACTCACAAGACCTTCTTATATATTTAAAGATGAGCTCGGTAATGACACAAGGAAGACTCGACTATTTCTCCCCCACTCTCGGGTTTTAGCATGTGTATAGACTCTATCTCTCGGCACTCTATTATTTAAGGCCAAGTACTCTCGTCTCTCTCTCTCTCTCTCTCTCTCTCTCTCTCTCTCTCTCTCTCTCTCTCTCTATTTCCTCTCGACAACTTAAGGAAAAGGCAACAATTTAATTGCAAACTGAAGTAATCCCTTCTTCACAACCGCACTAGCTATATATATATATATATATAAGTTAAGAGATGATATATCTTAATTTATCTTCATAAGGACACTTGTCCTCATTATATATATTGGTGGCAAATGAAGGAGCTTAGTCATATGGTTAAAGTGTCATCCTAATATGACACTACTTATCATAAGAATGTTCATTAGATAATTGCTAAATTTATAACTTAACTTAATAAAAATCTTGGTAATGGTCCATGTACGGCTACAAGCCTTATGCGCGTGCATGCTTGAGCTCATGCACTAGGTTCCTTCAAACCAAGGAAAGGTTTACACTAATACTTGGAAAATTTTCCAAAAACTAGCTCCGCTAGGGCCTAGAGAATATTTCGACTGAATTTGCTCGGTTTCGGTCGTGGTTCAACTACGAAGATTAATCCAAATATCTTGACTTTGAATAACTCGTCGACTTGAACTTATTAATCCCGAACTCATTTAATAAATAAATGAATCGAAATTAAATTCGGAAACTTATTCTGTTACTGAAATAATTTAAACCGAACACCCTTTCGACTTAATTGTCGAACTTAAAATTGAAACTTAATAACTGGCTCGAAACTCATTTATGACGATTTCTCGAATATTCTCTAATTCGATTAATACGTCAATATCGAAACAATTAATCCTGAACTTACTAATGTCCATTTATTAAATACACAGACCGAGATTAATACTAGAATTTGACTCAGTTAATAAATAAAATTAACCGAAGATATTTTCGATTATCGTTGAACTTGGAATTTAAGTAGCTGAATAACTTAGGCTCGGAACTTAATATCGAGCATTTATTAATAAAGGCTAGCTTATACTCGAAAGCTATTATCTTTCCTTTATTAATAAAAGACGGGGCGTTACATAAACCTAAGCCATGGAGAAATCTTTCTAATTTTATTTCAGAAACGAAATAAAATTTTAAGTTCAAGTCTCGATTTGTAATTTTAATCCAGTATTAGAAAACTTGAAATTTTAAAAAAATTTTGGAACGAGCCGTCATTTTATAATTTGAGCTTGGACTCAATTATTAGTTCGAGCCCATATTAGATTTTAATTCTTGCCCAATCATAAGTCGAGCAAGCCATCGTTTCAATGTTATGTACAAGCACAAGTCAAAAGAATTAAAAGCCCAAGTCAATTACTTTGAGCCCAAATTTTAAAAGCCCAATACATCATCAAATCCTAAATCTCACACATTTATAAATATTCCATCTTTCTCATTTCCCCAACAAATTAAACCCTAGCACACCATCTTCATCCACATTCAAAAGCACAAAAATCATCCTGAGTACTTCACCATCTTCAAAATTCGGCCAACCT
Organism: Striga hermonthica; assembly: GCA_902706635.1. Classification (NCBI taxonomy): domain Eukaryota; kingdom Viridiplantae; phylum Streptophyta; class Magnoliopsida; order Lamiales; family Orobanchaceae; genus Striga; species Striga hermonthica. Next base: position 8,118,821 of record CACSLK010000214.1, read on the forward strand.
CCGAGCTTTGGCGAACCGCCGCCGTTCATAGCTCCGGCGAACCGAACTCGCGTCCACGAGCCCAACCCTCGCTCATCTACGCACCCACACCAAGCACGAACCTGCAGCCACTTCGCCGTCCAACTCGTCCACCACACCACCGCACCCTGAGTCCACAAGCTCGAGCGCCACCATCTGTACGTACAGTCCAAGCCCCAGACGGCCCCAGTCGTCCATATCGTGCATCGCCCCACTCGTGAACTACACGTCCCGTCTGTACAACGCGAGCTCATTCCCGATCTACGAGCACATCTCCTGAAGGAGACACAAACTAGTTGCTCGACGTCCGTACGTCGTAACAAGCCCAGATCCACACACACAGGCCCCTTCGTAGTTGCATCCGTACACCACAGCGACACACACGCGCGCCCCGTCCGTACGCTCGCCAACCCTCGCGCGACCAACACTCCTGAGTTACATCAATCCCCAATCTATGCAAGTCGACACACTCGACCTTAGACTCGAGTCCAATAGTACGGGTTTGAGCCTCCTCACCACAGATCCGAGCCGATTCGCAAGCCCTCGACCCGATCTAGTACCCACAAGCATTTCACGAGCCCATTTGACCTTTTCATTTTTCATTTGAGTCGTTTATGAGGTATAATAGCTGAATCCCCAATTTCATGGCACTAGACATGCATTATAGATAATTATAAAAATGAGAAATGAGGAATTTGAGCAAGATATGAACTTACATATTTATTGAGTAAAATGGCTAGAAAATCATATAAAGTTGGGTGATGATCCAAAAAATGTGATTTTAATTTATAAATCCTATCATGATGTCTTGAGGCTAGAGTTAAAATTTCATGAATTGGGAGTCGTTTGTTATATAAAAACTGGTTTTGTGAAATTTAAGTCGAGATGCCTGATTTTAGCTGCTTAAGTTAGAGAATTTATTTGGCTATGAACTTTTTACCAAAAATCATATAAATGTTGAAGATATAGTAGTTAAATTTTCGTGATTTTTGGAGATCGTGTGATATGATTAAAAATTTGGGACTTTAGCCTCATTTTGCGGTATTTCTAGAAGTTGATCCAGTTGCGATTTAGATGTAGCTGTTAGATGTAAAATCTTCATAAATCATGTTGGACATAGTGTAACGCCTCAGTAATTTAATAATAATTATGTTGTAATAAGCTTCCGAGCATAAGCTAATTCTTATTAGTAAATGCTCAAATTTAGTTTCCAAGAGTAAACTATTCAATTTAAAAGGTACAAGTTCAAGATTAGAACGAGAAATAATCGGATTAGATTTGATATCAAAGCCGACTATATATTTTAATGAAAGTCTCGATTTATTTTTCTTTCATGAATTAATAATAAATTGTATTAGTCGAGAAAAGAATTGAATACAAGTGTATTCGAACGATTATAGAAAATCGAGCGTTAAACCTAAGCCAAGTTAAGCTCGGCTCGAGTCAAGGCCCGAGCAATACACGGCCCGGCAGCAGAGAGCAGCACAAATGCACCGACAACCATCAACACAAATGCACAAATCATCAGCCCAACCTCCACGGCACATGCCTCGCGCACGCAGCAGCATTGCAGTCCAGGATTCTACCCACAGTGCAGCCCAGCGCGCGGCCCAGTGCGTAGCCCGCCAAAACAGCCCAGCGCCAGCAAACCATATCTTGACAAATTTCTTCGGGCAACTTGAGTTTTACCATGAAGAAATGGTAGATAAGGGTCAGATAAACTTTTTATTATCTTACCTTGGCACCACCACCAAGGAACATTAGATAAGATGTGAAGAAAACGCCAAATTTGCATATTTTAATGCAAATGACAGGAACACTTCATCATGATAAGTTTCCCTCTGAAAATATATGCTAAGGACATCCAAATACTTAGAAAAATTCAACCACTCTCAAGAAAAATCCGACTAAAGTCCGGTGTGCCTTCTTCGAGCCCTAGAACACGAGCACGAGTCCATAGCGGGTAACATGTCATTACTTTCACGTTCGCTCGAGTAATATTGAAACCAGAAGCTATATACAACCTAAGAGACATCTTTAATAAGTCTTCATAGCATTCCACTCAACCGAGCACCTCCACGGTCGAGGGAGACCCGAGTGGTGACCAAGAGCTCTTTGTCTTTCATTTTCGAACCCCGTTGAAGGTAAACACCACTCCTAGCCTTTTCCTACTTAAGCATGATATTTTAAGGATTATCAAACATATAAACCAAGTCATGCACGCGTAATATAGAGGTCTTAGATATTTGGGTTAATTAAGCCCTAAATTTGGAAGTCTAGTTTTCATATGTGCCAAAGCCGAGTTTAGTACTCCATAAATCATTATGAATCATGTTAAATAAGTTGGTAAAGTTTTAGCATATTTGGAGATCATGTACTCGGTCAAGTTGAAATCGATTTTTGGGGTAAATTTTTATCACCGAGAGACTGATGCATGTATTTAACAAGTTTTTAGTACCCAAAGTCATGATATATATAGGCAAGTATTCGGTCTTAAGTCTCAGTCTAAACAGAGTTAAGTGCCTGGGTGACTTAGAACCCTATATAGCTCGATTTTGACTCCCGAAAAATTTTAAAATCTAGCCGAATCATCTTGAGTTTGTTATGTATTTTTAGACTCCTTATGTCTCAAAGTATAAGTTAAGAATGAATTCACCTGAAAAGAAGCCAGACGACCGACAAGGAGCCAACCGTGGACGCGGACACTCACCCTGCGTGCGTCAGCGCCAGGCAGCTTCTGTTTTCAAAGGTTAACTCTTGCTGGGGTGTCTCTAAACAGAGGTTAGTGACCCGCTAGCTCGCGCCAACACCTAGAGTGCGCGGTCGAGTCCTGCCTAACCATCAAGCGCGCTGGGTAACCAGCCACTCCCGGTTGTTCCGGGCAGCACGTAAAATAAGCTAACGGGTCAATAGAGCAGTCAATTGGGTAAGGAAATAGCCCAAACAGGGTGCTGGCGGGGCTGCTGCGGCGCTGGCACGGGCTGGGCGCGGACTGGCACGGGCAGGTGTCCTTGACCGGCCCTGGACAGCATACCGGTTTGATATAACATCCAAACCTTTTCAAAATCCACTCGACCAAAATCAATGAAATTTGTACCACATATTATAGACCCAGAAACACACAGATACACCAAAAATTAACCTTAAGAAATCATTTTAACCTGGGAAAATAATTTTTGTAAAATAATAGCCAAAGGGTAAAATTTCAAGTATCCTAGTGATGAGTCTGCTCTTGGATCTAGAGCGAACCAGTGAGAATGAGCCCAGATCTGTCTGAATCGCCTCCAAACTGTTGCTTGACCGCAAGAACACCTGCAAAAACTCGACACTGAAGGTGTCTTCGATGAAGAGCCT
>CACSLK010000214.1:8244677-8255809 GCA_902706635.1 Striga hermonthica
GCTCGAGAGTGCCTTAGTAAATGTGCGTGTTTTAGTGTGTGTTTTGTGATGTAGCTATTTAAAGACATCTTGCTTTGTATTTTTGGAACAACTCTCATTTTCCAACTTTTACGTTGGAAAAATCCTCTCTATTTCCTTTTTCTTTTTTGGTTTGGAGCTTTATGAATCAAGTTTTCCGGCGAACTTCCGGCGACATTGTTTTGAGCAAAGTTTCACGCTTTTGATTCCGTTTCTTCTCCCGAGTGCATGTTGGAGTGGGTAACTTAGTCTTAAGCCCCATTACCTCGTATATCTTTATTGCTTTGGTAAATTGATATTGTGCTTGAGATTTTGGAAGAAAAGATTGTTGCTTTGGATCATGAATGTTTGACTAAGTGTGGTAGGAGTTGAATTCTTGCTCGATTCATGCTAGAGTTTGATTTTACTTCCTAGTTTTTTTAGCGAACATGGCAATGGTTGGATTTTTGCGTGCTTTTGATCATGATGACTCCGGTGAACCAAAATCCCTATTTCCCCCTTGATCTCTCTAATCTTCTTGCGTGCTTTACTTGCTTTCGATTTCAATTTCGTAGATTAGCTTAGCTTAGCTTAAATCAACCCTCAATTCAAGCGATTAGCATGTTTAGGATGTTTTCGTTTGTGTGACTTTGACGACTAGGTAGTAACCGAAGCTCCGAATAGCCTTCCTTTGAGAACGACCCGAGGCCGGGTAACTCGGTTACCAATACCCAAAAATATACTAAACAGACTGGTGTGTGGAGCTTTTGAAATTCTATAGAGCAAGAAGGACAACAAAGTGGTTGTTAGTTTCTGTCAAGTTAGCCTCATTTCATGAAAATAATTTATTAGATGTTTTTCCTTCATTTAACAATCTGTTCAGTTGTGTGTTTACCAGTATCCTCTCAAGTGTTATCTACTTCTTTTAAATAAAGTAAATCATTTTGCCTTTAGGGTTTTTGGACTGGGTACCTATTGATTGCATTGAATAATTTTTTTTCCATTTAGGCTGTTTATTTATGTGAGTTTAATAATTTATTAATTATCTGTAGTTCCTTAACTCTACGTATTTCTGCGTATTTCTGTTAATTGTACGATTTCAACATATTAAGTCATTATTAAATATACTGGTTATGTAATAGAAATAAATTACATTAAATAAAAACATGCAACTAGATGTGTAAGTTAAATATTACAACAAAAATAAAAATAAAAATTATTAGCATTTTTTTTTCTTACAAACAATAATACAATAAATAGTGAAATGTTAGAGAAAAAAAGTTATCCAAATGGAACATTTAGAGATTTGTCAGCGTTGTCTGTAGCATGTTAAGAGCAGCGCACCTTGCATACACGCACATTGTGTCAGACTGCATTAGTAGAAAAATAACTTTCTCAAATATACATGATCATCTAAGACAACTATGATACTGAGAATAATTTATATTATGTATTTAATTATACAAAGACCAAATGGTATGTTCACCATGCCCATGTGGATTGACATTTCTTCAGAAACATTCCTTCCACATAGTTTGGACTTTTGTCTATCGTTTGGGAAATATAATAATACATATAATTTAGACTTGTATAGCTATTTTGTGGCTCAAAGAACAAGAACTTAAAAACCAAAAATATAATAAGTTTACTTTATGAAATTTTTATGGAAATGGGTAGGCTGAGGATATGTAATCTAATGAATTTTGGGTCTAATTTTGTACAATTATCATATTTTGGTTCAAGTGTCCTGTAGTCAAACCTACTATACAAAAAAAAAAAAAATAATAATAATAATACAGATAATTTGGCCATATAAATAATTAAATTGTACATGCTGAAAATCAATTATATTAATTATCCTATTAAGCATTTATTGCTGCAATATTTCCCCTACTCAACTTATCTGCTTACATTCTATACTATCTTCTATGATCTCTACTTTTTTGATCATAATATATATATTTTTTTTTTACCACAAAAAGCGTTTTCTAAATCAATTAAATATTTAAGATCAATAAATAGCTATTTAATATTTACCACAAAAACAGATTATTGGTTTTTGGCTTTCACCTTCTTCTCTTTCCTCTTTATTTAGCTATTATAAAATGTATTTTATTTCTTTTGTACACAGGGTGTGGATTTAACTGCTCAGATTACAACAGCAATGCATGAACGTTGTGTCGTATGCTTCATCAATGCTTCAGCCTAAAGACTTAGCAAACGAAGCATCAACTTCGACTTCAAACAAGGTACAATGTTGACTAATACACAAAAAAATCCTCAAATTTATTATTCTGCAAATAGATTCATTCACCTAATCTACTATCACCAAACAGGTAACAGGAAAACAGCTCTTCAGCCCAACACTGAAAGATGTTCTCGACTCCCACACCCCACCACATGAAAAAACTACAGCAATGACGTCTTCAGAGTCATCAGTCAAAAAATGCATCAGCTTTGACAATCAGCAATTCTCCACCTCAAGAAACAGTACAACATGCGCCCAAATTCCCGAATCATCCAGCCAACAAACACTTGAACCCAGTACAATGTGTACTGCAAGCCAGACGAAGAAAAGTCGCCCAAAAATGAACTAACTCATGTGTAACTGCACTTTTGAACTTTTGGAAGGCACAAGTGCCATGGAACATATCTTTTGTATTTTGTGTCTACATTCCCAAACATTTAAGACATCTATTCACATATAGATATTGCTGCATTTAGTAGTTGCTTAGTGGCATATAAGCGGCAAACAAAACTAGAATTCAAATCATCTATTTACATATAGATGCTCTTGAATTCTAATGCAAACTTGGTGTATTTTTGTATTGCTTACCTACTATTATGACTTTTTATACGCTCGTGTTATGGACTTAAATTTTACACTTGTAATGGTTATGCTCTTAGTGTATTTAACTCTGCATAATTTTATGTACATCAAATGTCTACCTAACTTGGGCCAGCTGTGCTGTGCACAGCCGTAGCCTTCTAGTAATTTATATTAAAATGAGAAGATACATAAATGAGAAAACTCACAACCTAATTCCTAATTTCACTTATATATTATATATAATTTATACAAAAAAAAAAAAAATAAGATCGGGGCGGGGCGGGAAAAAGGACCCGGGCCTAGCCCGCTTGATTAACAGGTCGGGCCAAGCCCGACCCGTTTTAAAAACGAAACAAGTTTGGGCCGCCCTAAATGCTCTGGGTCAGGCCAGTTCGGGCCTGGTCCAGGTCGTTTTGTCATCCCTAGGGTCGGTGAATAGCTTTACATTAGTTACACAGCATCGACTGCCTGGGCTGGGCCCTCGAGTGACGGGCCCATTATTCTCAATCGATTACTCCTCAATTTTTAACGACCTAAAACATCGAGGATTCAAAGTGAAGACGCGCTACTCCTGAACTAATTTCATCCCTAAATTACAGGATTTGAAGATAAAGGTCATTGCAACTTGCTGATTTCGTTTACTTTATTATTGTTGGATATGAACATACCTTTTTTAATGCTTGCTCGCTTGTTTTGTTTAGAATTTTCTCCATAAATGTGTTTGGGGTGGGATGAAGCATTAACCTGTAAGCTCAATTGATGTTAATTGCTGCTATTTATGTTTTTCATTTGCTTTCTGGATTGTTGGACGATTAAGGCTGAAATTCTGGTTTCTTATATAAGTTTCCCTTCTACGGATATCGGTATTTATGTTGTATATTTGCTTGCAGGTTAAGATTAAGTATATACTACGGGTTCTTGTAGTTTGTAAATTGTGTTGAATATCGATCGCAGTTCAAATCTTTTAGCTCAAAGCATACAACAGCTGCTTCATGAGGAAAATTTTTCAGATGTTGGATTCTTTTTCCATCACATGTGTGCGACTTTAATATGTTAAACATATGACATTGCTCGTATTTAGTCAATGGATGAGCTAAGAGTGCTAACTTTTTGCTGTGGTTGATTTGATTACTCCAGAAAATGCTCCGGTTGTTTCTAAGGGAGCCAACGTGGGGACAGAGCAATGGGGATGATGAATTTTATAAGCAGATCAAATCTCTTCTTGATGAATTAGAACAAGTCATCTGGTCGTTGTTGTCATCTGGAGGTCGATCTGAAGCTCGGCTTTGGCTATGTAACACTATGTCGGGCATAAGCTCCATTACCCCCCAGCGCCAACGAGACCTGTTTGTGAGCCTGTTGAGATCCAAGCCAATCAAGCGGCACTTAGCATCACAACTTCTGTATTTGATCTTTGGCAAGCAGCCCCAGAAGGTGGGGCCAATAATAGCAAAGGAAAGCCACAGGCTGGAGAACTTTTTCAAAGGCAAGTTCTTTCTTTTCAAAAAAAAAAAAAGCATTGACCAGGTTTTAGTTGTATGATTAAATGATTACAGGTTTCCGTTGGTATGGGTTAATGGGTAGCACTTGACCCACTTACAGATACATCAATTGGGATGCATATGACTTGTAGATCAGTAGGTATTTGAGCGGTGTTCTGGCATTATGATTTAATAGTGGTACCTTTTGTTTCGTAAAGCAGGCGAAGAAAACTTCTGTAGCTAACAGTATTGAATTCATTCAGGATTTGCCCGTTTATCTCAAATGTGTAATTTATTATGTAACACCTTTAGTGCATCCGAATTCATTGGAGCGAGATATTTTATGTTAATTATACTGAGTGTTTCTAATAATATAACTCATATTGGTTAGCTGAATAAACTAATGTTGTGCTATATTTGTTACGAGACTTAATTTTGTCAGTCTCAACCTTTGAGTAAAACATTGACGTGATAAAAATCAAAATAGTGCAAATGTGAGATGCGTTGATCGTTGTGGATATATTTAGTGTGTCAAGCACAGTTGATTACTGGTCTATTTTCATTAACACGTTTTGTTGGGGGTACTTTTATGCATTATATAATTTCTGTTGTTTTTCGGTATTACATTTATGCAATTTCTAAGTTGGCTGCTGCTTATTCATTAGCTGTTTATCCTTCCAGGAAACCCAAGGCACATTTTGCAGTGGTTCTCTAATTTCTCTGCTACTGGCAAATCTGGACATGGTCCAGGTGCCAAGGCTCTCTCTCAATTTGCTTTCATAAACCGAGATATTTGTTGGGAGGAACTTGAGTGGAAAGGTAAGCATGGGCAGTCACCTGCCATGGTTGCAACTAAGCCCCATTATTTCCTTGATCTGGATGTTCAACGAACGGTCGAGAATTTTCTGGAGTATGTCCCTGAATTTTGGTCATCTCCTGAGTTTTCCGAGTCGCTAAAGGATGGCAGTATTTTGTTAGTCGATACAAAATTCTTCTCCAATTTGTTCATTGACTTGATGTATAAGGACAAACTTGAAGAAGTATGGGAACTCATAGAGGATTTCCTCGTTGAGCAATCTTTTTCATTCTTATGCCATCACCTTCTTATTATCCTTGAAGAGCAGGAGTTGCGTGAGTTCCTAGATATGATACCAAAATACCTTAAACTGAATTCCGGAATTTTTGGATCGGGAAATATGCTTGAGTGGTTTGAGATTATACTTTCAAAGTACGGTGGTTCGGGCACTGTTGATCATCTACTTCTTCTAAATGCGGTGACTAATCAAGGCCGCCAGCTCATGCGCCTATTGCAGGATGAAGGCAGTGAAGAAGAAAAAGAAAAGATAAAGGATTTGGTCTATCAACTTTCTGAGTCTACAAGCTTTGCCAATGATCTAGGGTCAGCAATGGAACAAGGCCTAAGGAAAAATCCATTAGAATATGTAAAATTTTTAGGTGTGCATTCATGGGCTATACATTTTAGACTAGCTGAGGAACTCCGTACCCCCGAGTCCTGGGAGTCTCTGTTTATCAGCAATGGGATAAATTTCCGCAAGTCTGACAAGTATGCTTTGGTAAATGATGATGAGTTTTCTGGCGATTGTGGATCAGATTATGACGGAAAGTCTTCAACTAATCGAAAATGCAAGAAGCATAAAAGGCATAAGAAGAAAAGAAAAAGAAAGTCTGATCGTGCTGGAAACTATGGGGATGAGTTGTGTGATTTTGATTTATCATATAACAGGTTAGATCTGCAATCCAAGGGGGGTGATTGGTTGCTCTCTACTGATGGATATTCAACTACATGGAGTAGTGTAAGTACAAATGTGTCTTCAGTATAGCAGAACTTTTTACTTTCAGTATTTACATTATCTCAATCTAAATGCGAGATTTAAGAGGTTGATGCATCGTTTTGCTGTTAATGTAGCATTTTTGTTCCATTCAATTGTGAAATGCCATAGATTGTTGGCGTATTTGCCCATAAAACAATGTTAATAATTTGAGTACATATTGATTAGAATAGCAATAATGCATTAGCTAGTTTTTGGCTTCGAAGCTTTTATATTATCTACCAGATAACCATCCCTTTTATCTTACACAAGACATTCTGGTTAATCAGTGATGTTATAGCATTATTCTCATTGAGTATGATGTTTTGTAGGTGGATTTGCCTGATCATCTTTCAAGGCATTGCTTTATCACGTGGTTGAAGTGGGCGTTTGTTAAGTGGGGCGTAGTGTCTTGATCCTTAATTTTCGGACCTCAAGCCGAAAATTCTATGTTGATGAAGTTTTGATGAAAGCCGCTTAGGAGCTCGGGAAAAGAAAACTGATGCTGCAGATTTCTCTATTCCCGCACCTCCGTTTATAAATTGCCATGTGCAAGTGCAACTGAAATGACTAAAATGAATAATACCTGCCTGAGAGGGGACCCTATGGTTCTAGAGATTTAAATGTGCCTGGATATGTTTGATAACTGGAGAGGGATCTCCTTCGGTTTAGAGACTTGTGCAAAGGTACAACATTGTTTAGTTACTACCTTTTTTGAACTTTATATGTTCGATAATTGTTACTTTAAGTCTTGAACATTAATGTTATATTTAATCCTGCAGCAGCTTTCGAAGTGCCACCATCCTGCATCTACCTCTGTTTGTTTCATCGTCTTTAGTGGAGCTCAAGAATTATGTCAAAAGTTCGTTGTAAAGATTTCTGTGCAATTATATTTTAGTTAATTACATTTCTGAAATCTCATAACTATTGGGAGTTTTGGTCCCAATCAGTGTCTTGTAGTAATAGGGTAGCTGGAAAGGGACTTTCAGAATAGCATGTATACAGAAAGACATGTAGCACATGATTTTACAACGCGAACATGCCGAATAGGTTTTGTTTCGGCCTATCCTAAACTAGGAAAAAAAAAAAGTAGATTTGCTTCGGTCATCATCATAGCCATGTGTTCAGGCACATTAGCCAAAAAATTTTAAAAACATTGGAATGATTTTAAATTACGCTGTGAAGCTCCCTCCATTCACCATTGTTCTCAAGCTCTGAGAAAAAAAAAATAAAAAAAAAATAAAAAAAAAATGAGAGACAAATAAGTGGAATCTTCAAAAAATATGGCTCGACTTATCTTCATTGTGAATATTTAAATAATGTTGAAAAAAAGGAGTATTGATTTCTAGAGACCAAAAGCAGTAAGAGAACTCTCATGAGTTTGGCAGTTTTCATTCATCATGTATCCTACGAAACTGGAGAAAATTTGATTACTGAAAAGACAAACCTGGCAAGCTGACATATTTGGGGCATGATGTGTCTGAATCAGTCACGCGATGTCCGGTTTTGGTAACTCCACAATCCCGAGGCTGCAAAATCGTCTCATTGTCAGAAAGATTGTATTTTATGTGGAGAAACAACAAGCAAAGTGAAGCATCAAAACCATAGAAGCAATAACAAGAATATTTCTAGTGGAACGAATGCTTGAATTGAAGTAGGAATCGCGAGAGGAGATTAAAAAATAAATCAAAAAATAAATCATGGAAGTCATTATTTTAAAGAAGTCGGTGCGTTAGGAAATGAACTGCAACCAGAGTTAGTTGCAACCAGAGTTAGTTGATCATGCTCATGGGAGCTGATAAGAGCGAAATCAGAAAGCTCTTACCTTGAAATCCTTATAGAAGCACAATCGGAGTTCCTCAACAGCATCACCTGAGCATTCAAGTTCTGGAGTGGCATGGAAAGCATTTTGAATTGCTGAAATAATGCCTCCCAGAGGATACTTTTCAGAATTTGATGCCACATAACCAGCTTGTCTCAACACTTCCTGCATGATGAAAATACACATGACAAGACAAAAAGAAAAGGACCAACAATTGTTTATAAATGAAATTTATATACCAATAGTGCATAAATATTGAAGCTCATTGTCATTGGGTGTAATTTTAGTAGAACAGAATCTGCTAGAGACTTGGAGCACATGCGTTCGAATATACAAAGCACGATAAATATAATCAATCCTTTAGAAGCCTAATCTGGTAGAGGCAAATGTCGCACTTATGTTGTGAACACGAAGTATTACAATGAATAACATAATCTTACCGTGACATTATGTTTGAAATACAGATTAAGAACTTTCAGAAAGTAGTCATACTCATCCCGTACGACTGGAAATGAACAAGGTCCATGTTTTTCTGGAAAACAAACAGAACAAAGGAGATAAGTCCAAACCCATCTGAATAGACTGTAACAAATTACTTCTTGAGATGTGACACCTCTGAAGATGAAAGGTCGAAATAGGTAAATCTATTTTGTGCACTGTGGCTTGAGAGTCAAAGATGAAGCTTTAACAATCAAAGGAGAGCATGGTATGGACAAGGAAAAAGTTAAAACATATGACAAAGGTTTAACACATTTTTAACAGTTTTGTTAGTTTCGTCTTGAAAAAATGTCAGAAATCTTTTAGTAACTCTTGCAACAAGGCACACTGCTATAGAAAAACTCGACACATTTAGTTACCCCAGCTTCAAGAAAACTCAAAACACAAATATTATAAGCTTCATCAGACCATAAATGAACATTAAAAAAACAAAGGAGAATTAAGGAGTTTCAAGACTTACCCCACTGCCTCCAGATGAGTCCCAATCATAACATGAGAGAAACAAGGAAAAGCTATTAAATTCATGCACTCGTGTGTCCACTGTAAAGGAAGTCCAACAGTCGATTAACGCACCTCATGTTCCCAGAATAATCCCTTTCCACCATGGCAGTTTGATGGAGAATCACAGCTTAACGATGGCCAATACCTGTTCAAGTCCTTGAGCAAAGTTGAAATCTGCAATGATTAATAAAGTATTCATTTAAACAGGCACGGTTTCGTTTCTGAAAATTCTTCCAAGAAAAGAATGGATTGCCTACAACTAATACATGTAATACATATCAATGAATTATAATAAACCTATGATCAGAAAAGAAGGAAATGTAGAAGTGTAATAGACAAATACTGATCTTCAGCCAAGAGGATCAAATATCAATATCACAATTTAGCCTTTAGTTAACTAGAGCAAAATGGTGACTCCTTGTTAAAAGAGCCATGAAAAATGGAAGCTTTCGCTAATTTTGTTCTTGGGGACAATATGAGCTTCCTGGGCCTCTTGCTGCTTGGTTGAAGCTGAATCCTTGCAACAGTGTTCAGATGTCACACATAAGTAGCTTCTCTCCACATGGGATCCTTAATATTTGGGGAACCTCAACACACCAAGAACTTAGAACAACCGACAAAAGGTACAAACAACACGTGGTCCCTACTTACATAAGGAATTATGCAGAGATGTTATAGAAACTGCAAAACAATACCTCTTTAACATCAAATCTTTTCCCAGAGCAGCAAGCCGGCCAAGTTCCATCATTAAAATCAGGCCAAAGTCCATCTGCACAGAAGGAAACACAGCACGTATATCGCAAATAGCATGGAATAGATAGAAAAAATTATCTCAAAATTAACTGTCTATATTTGGTAGTGCTACTTCATCCATACACATACAACAAGAGCAAACAAAAGAATACATTCATAATATAAAATCTCATATGCTGAAAAGATTACATTATAGCTGTATTTTAGATATGTTTAAGAATGTAACACAGGGTGACTTACGGATTGTGAACTCTCTCGGTGCATCCAAACTGGAACAAAATAAAAAAAAAATTAAAAAATAGTAAATGTATCTCCAGAATGATAAAAGTAAGATGAAGTGACGTATAACTCCAAAACACATGAAAATCGAGAAAGGCATGCATTTTCTTGAAGAGGGGAAAAGAAAAAAAGGAATAAAGGGGAAGCCGATAACTAAGTATTTTTTTTTTTAGTTAATAAAACAGTGCAATTCTTTTGCCTGCTCGGTATCATTTACGCACCAGAGGTTTCGAAAGAATACTAGACATTCCTGACGAAAAATTCACACAGAATAATAACAATTTATCGGGGATGAGATGATCAGTATTTTATAACAAGATAATAACTCACAACACATTATCGAGAATAGAGCTGTATACATAAGTTTGCATAATCATAGCCCACAGAATATTATGTGTGCATAGAGTTTATCAGACATATCCAATATTATCATATATAAAAAATCAACTTAACCCCTTATTTTCCTTTTCAAGCCCGAGCCTATGAAGTTTTACAATCCAAGCAGCCAAAAATGTTACCTTAATTCACAACATAGAACAATGGTAGACACTTCCCCCTTATAAGAATCCATACTGAAGCATCTAATAATAGTAGCAGCATTTTGACATAGCTCAACTGAATTTAACTATGAGAGACCAGACACCGTGTAAATTCAGGTTCTTAGCAGGGTCAAGCCCAGGTGCCATTGAAGCATTGACAACATATCTAATACACTTACAATGAAGAGAGAATAATTACCCAACTAACAAATAATCAACAACCTCAAATAATCACAGGGCCAGGAGATGAACTAAAATTGGAAGGAGAAAAAAAAAAAAAAAGAAAGAAAGCAGAATTTATCAAAGAAGGAATTATTAGTTTATTACCCGCGACAACAGGCATTGGAGGAGCAACAACGGCGAGTTGCGCGGCAGGCAGTGCCCGGCCATTGGAGGGACAGCATGAAGTAATCAAACTCCCTCTGTTTATCGCGCAATTCTCCAAATCTCTCGCCGAGATTGTCAACGGCGTTGACTCCCTTGATGCAACAGAATCCGGCCAAAAGAACGGAAACAAAGACGCATTGCATCACCAGTCGGGTGGCGAGAGAAGCCATGGCTGTGGCGTGAAGATTCGTGAGCCTTTTTTCTACATAATATTTG
>CACSLK010000214.1:8279016-8293317 GCA_902706635.1 Striga hermonthica
CATGTCTAGCTTGAGCGCAAGGTTCGGTGCCGGCTTCCAATCCGCATGGGAGATATTGTGGATCATCTCCTGGGCCAAAAGTATGTTGTCACTAATGACCCGATCCTTGACGAAACCACTCTGGTTCGGGGAGATGAGGGAGGGGAGAAGAGGGGAAAGGCGGCCGTTAAGAATCTTCGAAATGAGTTTATTGGTCACGTTACACAGGTTGATGGGCCTGTAGTCGGACCAATAGCTCGGATTGGGTCTTTTGGGAATCAAGACGACAGAAGTAGTAGTGAAGGAATCCAGCATCCGGTGACCGGAGAAGAAATCCAACATAGCCTCCTCAACATCAGGCTCGACTATATCCCAGAAGACCTGATAGAAGAGGGAAGAGAACCCATCGGGGCCAGAGACGCTGTTGGGATCAATCCCAAAAACAGCATCCCTAACCTCCTCCCTACTCGGGAGCTCACAGAGGCCGACGAGGTCGACCGAAGGAGGAATGGTGGGAAAGAAAGAAGCGATCGGGGCATCGAGAGCCCTCTGTCGGAGGTAAAAAGGTTCTGGAAGTGGGCAGTAGCCGACTCCCGAATCTGAGACTCTTGGGTCAGGAATGACCCGTCAGCCTCAATACTGTGAATGTGTGACTTAGCACGCTTCTGCCTAACAAAACCCTGGAAGAACCTAGTATTCTGCTCGCCCTCGGCCACCCAGCGAACGGCCGCCTTCTGCTTCCAGAAATCCTCCTCCATAAGGAGTCGGAGCTGGTACTCAGCATGGCATCGACGCATCGCAGTCCTATTCTCCGGAGTGGGGTCCAGATCATAGGCCCGCTCAGCCTCCGCATGCGCACTCTGAGCCACAGAAAGGCGCTGATGGAGGTTTCCAAAAACATCCCAGTTCCACTGTCTCAACCTTCGCCGCAGTCTGCCGAGCTTCGCCTCGAGATTGCGCATCCCGAAGAGCCCAGTCGGCTGAAGCCAGGAATCCCTGATAGTGTCGTGGAAGGAGTGGTGGCGAACCCACATGTTCTGGAACCTAAAAGATGATCGGCGAGGGGTGCTCGAAAATCGGCACCTAATGAGGAGGGGTGAATGATCAGACCCAAATCGAGTGAGGTGTGAGACGGTCGTGATCGCAAACACCTTCGACCACGTCTCAGAAACCAAAGCACGGTCGAGCCTCTCTTTGAGATCGTCCCTAACCCACGTAAAGGGCTCACCCTCACAACCAGCGTCAATCAACTCACAATCCGCCACAGCCTGTGCAAAGTCCCACATCTCTCTAGAACGATCCAAAAGGCTACCCACACGCTCATCGGGTTGCAGAAAGATGTTGAAATCACCACTAACCATCCATGGCAATCCCTCCATGCTCTCAGCAATCTCACGCAGGGTGTCCCAGAGGTCATATCTCCCGACCCTATTACACTTGGCGTAAACCAAGGTGTGAAATATGGGCTCGGGGAGGTGGGCCGCAGAAAGCTCGACATGAAGCACCTGGTCGGTATCCCGGAGAACCCGACAGGTGTAGTCACGCGAGTGGAAGAACCAGATCTTATGCGAAGTGTTACCCACGCCCGAGTGGAAGCCAAGGCGGCGTGAGTAATAGTCAAAATCAGGGGTGCGAATCATCGTCTCTAAAAAGCCAATGAAGTCCAATCTATGATCACGTATGAGAGAGTGGAGATGAGCGAGGGTGGCCCTATTAGCCAGGCCCCGGCCATTCCAGGTAATAGATGTGATAGACATATCAACAATTGTGGGAGCCACCAGACGTGGTCCGACTGTGGCGATGCTGGGTCAAACCCCCTGAAGGAGGAGGTATGTGGCGAAAGGATCGAAGGGCGGGAGAGACTGTCCGTCGTGTCATGCGCGGTGTGGGTCTGGACTTCGAGGGGGGATGCCCTCGGAAAGTGCTCGTAGCCTGCGAGTCATCGGGCTGAGGAATCGAACCCAAAGCAGAACTAGGGACCTGCCCCAGCTCTGGGGTCGTCTCCTATCTGTCAAAGTGGACGAATGCGCTAGAGGCGAAACTCTCGCACGAGACGTCATGCTGGGCGCAGTTAAGACCGCATGCCTGCTCCAGGATGGGGGGAGAGAGGCTCCATTCGGAGGAGCACTCGAGTGCTCACCGAGAGAATGGGGCTGGAGAGTAGCTATATGCTCAGCCGAGCTCCCAAGCTCAGCAGAGGGAGGATGTGCCAGCTCTTCCCCTTTCGGGGGAGCGGTGGCGGGAGCTGTCCTCATCTCCAGGGGGCGGTCCTGGCTAGATGAATGGACAGACAAAGGAACAACACCTCGAGTGCTGTCATCAGCTAAGTGAATGGACGTACCACTGGTCGAGGCGTCCAGCTGCTCTAGATCCTCAGCTAGAAGGTCATCATCGTCTAGAAGGGGGAGGTCTAAGGACCTATGGGGATCACTGATAGAGGTCTCAGGATCATCCTCTGCCTCAGGGGAGAGGACAGCAAAGAATGAGTGATTGGCCTTAAAGGTCGACTGAAGGGTGTGCCTGGGAATGAAGCCCGAGGTCTTGGCCTTGGGCCCAACAGAAGCCAACTGCTTAGGCTGGTTAGGATGAAAATCCTTTCCAGTTTGGGCAGTGGAGACCATCACAGCCTTGCCCTTATCCTTGACCCCCTTTGGGGATCCGGGCACTTGGAGAGGGCCTTTGCCCTTTCCCTTCGGTTCTCTCCGGCCATTGGAGGGTCCCGGCTGAGTCGCACGATGGCGCGGAGGCAGAGTGGGACGTGGCTTATTGCCACTGATGTAGCAATCAGCCGCTATATGCCCCACATGGCTGCATGAGGTACAGAAAGCGGGGATCTCCTCGTAGATCACCCGCTGAGCAAAAGTCTCCGAACCCTGCTCAATCTCAATCTCATGGACGAGCTCAACCCTGAGATCTATCTCCACACAAAATCGAGCCACATTAGCCCTCGACTGGAGGGCTGTCGGGGCATCAATGCGGACCGGTTTTCCGACACACTTAGCCAGTGTGGTGATGGAATCCCGGTGATAAAGGTGTGGTGGGAGGCCGGGGAGGCGGCACCACACGGGGACGACAGGCGTCTCCGTCTTCGGGTTGAACCCGGAAGTGTACTTGAACACCCTAACTGGGCATCGACACACGGAAATGGAGGTCTTAAGCCAAGTCTCATTATAATCCTCAGGAAGGTCGAAAGTGACTAGGAGATGATTGAAATTATACCACTTAAAAGAAAATCTACCCTTAAACCCCAACTGACCTAATCCAGCAGATACAACTCGGAGGGGAGGGATGTCATAAGAGAACTTAAACACAAGGGTGTTAGCTAACTTACCGGCGAGGTGGTCAGCTTCGGCCTGTGAGAATCGAGCCTTCACTTTGTTTCCCTCTGAGCGGATGATGGTCCCACAAGCATAGTCATAATCCCCGTCAAGGGTATACTCCTTGGGCGTCGGGCGCGGGCCACCTGTGCTGTCATCCCTCTTCCCCGTTATAGCTTCCCGGAAGGAGAGCGGCCTATTAGGTGAGGCCGGAAGGGGCCCGGTAGCAATGGGATGAGCCGCGGATGTCTTGTTAGGGCCCACAACAATCACTCCATCTTCACGAACATACATGATATCGGGTTTGAGATCTCCACCGTCTTCACCCACAAATTGGTTGTCCGGGTTGGGGTGCCCGACAGGAGAGGGGACTATTCCGGTAGTTCGGACGGTGCCGGAAACGGAGTTGAGGTCGCCGGTCGGAGGGGATACCGGCAAGGTAACAGCAGTCGTGCGAGAAAAGGCCAAGGAGGCATGCTGCCTGTTCGCTGCTGCGGTTGTACTATTGAGCTGGGATAAGCTGGAAATTAGGTTGGCTGGCCCAGATGGGTGTTGGGCCATATGGATGGGGATAAGGTCAAGATTGGGGTTTTGGGCTGATATGGGAATATGGGCTGGTAAGGGATGGGTTGTATTGGCGGGCTGAAGGGTTGTGGGGTGAAGGGTTGTGGGTTGAAGAGTTGTGGGTTGAGGGGTTATTGGTTGAGATATGATTGTTGGCCCATTAAGCGTGGTGGGTTGTAAGGGTCGAGAGAGTGGGTTGGTTAAAAGGGAGGGTCCAAAGTGATGAAAGGTGGGCCGCTGGTTTAATGATGAAGATGGGCTGTGAGGGGGCCCAGGATCGTGAAGGGCTAACCTGGAGAGGACCGGCCCGTTGGCGTGGTGTGGGAGCTGAGGGAAAGTCGGATCTCCTTCCACTTGTCCATGGAGCAGAGGTCTAGGGTAAGCGCCACCTTTGGGTAGCAGGGGGCCCGACGACGACGGATTGGCCAGATTCATCTGCGGGAAAAGAGGATCTTTCCGAATAGACACCGGTAAAAACCCGATTTGAACCTCTGAACTTAAATCGCCTGGGATGGTGTTCGAGGATTGCAAGGTCGGGGCATTAAAACCTGGGACCATTTCTTGCGATTTATTTGAGCTTGAAGAAGCACCGACAGGTCCAAAAGCTTCAAATGATTCGGGAAATAAGGCATGAGCAGGCAACCCCTTAGCTACTTCATCAATGGATCTGAAATTTTTTATGACGAATTCCGGTTCCGCAAAAGGTTGTATGACAACAGGGAAATTAGAGATGATGGATTGGTGGCGTGGTTCTGTGTTTGGTTGGTGTGTCGTGGACGGGTGTGGATCTGGGTTTGGTTGGTGTGCCGGCGCCGTAGGGATCGACGCCGGGAAGGTGGCCGGCGACATAGTTAGGCGGCGGACGGCAAAGATATGGACCTCAGTAGAGAGAGAAATCTAGAGAGAAGGGAGAGCATTTATGTAGGTTGTCTGTTGGTGATAGGTTAGTTATATAACTAACCTAGTCTGTTGGTGCTAGGTTAGTTATATATCTCTGCTAGGTTAGTTTTATCATGTTGCATGTTAGTTGTATGGTGTTGCTATGTTAGCTTTATGTTGGTGCTAGGTTAGTTTTATATATATTTGCTAGGTTAGTTTTATCATGTTGCAATGTTAGTTGTATGGTGTTGCTATGTTAGTTGTCTGTTGGTGCTAGGTTAGTTATATATCTCTGCTAGGTTAGTCTTATTATGTTGCAATGTTAGTTGTATGGTGTTGCTATGTTAGTTGTCTGTTGGTGCTAGGTTAGTTATATATCTCTGCTATGTTAGTTGTCTGTTGGTGCTAGGTTAGTAGTGTCTTGTTGCTAGGTTAGTTATATATTTATGATAGGGTAGTTGTCTGATGGTGCTAGTTTAGGTCTTTGTTCTTGCTAGGTTAGTTATATTCTGTTGCTAGGATAGTTATATATCTCTGCTAGGTTAGTTTTATCAATTTGCAAAAAACTTTGGAAAACCATAACTTTGCGTAGAAAGCTCCATTTTGGACGATTTTTTTTTTTTTTTTTATTTGGGGTAGCTCGACGAGATCTACGCAGCTGCAAACTTGGTCGCCCGAATTTTTGAAAAAAATGTTTTTTTCTTGCTTTAATTTCATTTTTAAGAAAAAAATACCTTTTTTTGTATTTTTAAACCTCTATATCTCCCCAATCAAGACTCATTTTCGAAGTTTTTTTATTCATAACAATGCTCTCAACTTCTATTTTATGTACCAATTGGAAAAAAATAGAAAAAGCATAGTTTCTGCAGTTGCTATGTTAGTTGTCTGATGCTGCTAGGTTAGTTGTCTGATTGTGCTAGGTTAGTTGTCTGATTGTGCAAGGTTAGTGTCCGCATTTTAAGAGCTGGCCTCATTTTAAGAGTTGTCCTCATTTGATCCGCCCCCTACTTATATAATATAATATATTATACTTATATATAATATATTTGAGGAATGTACCTGATTTCAGTCAATTGAGACTCGATCTCCTTATCAATCTTATGCCACACTGTATCTAGCGCGCCAGTCGACGTTCGAAGCCACTGCTTCAACACAGAGTGGGCACTTTCCACCCTACAGGTAGTTGTGTTGCCAAAATGTGTTACTTGGTTCGTCCAGGCTTTCACAAACTTCTCCTTGTGGCGTAACCACGTCTGCTCGATATATTGTACCACTTTTGAATCATTCCCGTATTTTGCATTCAATTGAGCTACGGCAGCGTCATACTCATCCGACGTACTGGCATCCATAATCGACTTCCACCGACCGCGCAAGAACCTCTCAGATAAATTTTTATCTTTCCCAAACAAGTTGTACACTTTGTTTTCCACATCCTTGTTGATGTGCCACGTGCAGAGTAAGTGGGCCGATTGGGGAAAATGCCTCCTAATAGGAGTCAATAAGCCCAACTCTCTGTCACTGACAACCGCATTAGGATGCACCTGAGCAGCGTCAAAAATTAGTGAGACACGCAAAAAAAACTTCAAATTTTTTTACCATATTGCACAATGTACGTTTATATACTAATTAAATTAATCGTGTACTTCATATAAATTCTTACAGTATAGCCTATGAGAAGTCTCAACTTGTCGAGAACCCAATCATAACTGGCCTCTTTCTCGTTCTTCATGAGGGCATACGCAATTAGAAAGTTATTGTTGCACGGCGTCATGCCAATCATCTCGACCAACGGCATCTTGTACCTGTGAAAATGAGACCAAAAGAAATAAATTATAATCACATTAAATCTAATCCAAAATTCAAATTTAAATTAATACTAATAACATATCTATAAATTTAAAATACTTGTTGGTTTTGTACGTCGAATCTATGCCGACAAACCAATAATAAGTCCGGAATAGACTCACTGAATCAGGATGGGCCATGATTATGTGTGTCAGCGCATTTGTATTCGGATCGACATTTGTATAAACTATATAGTTGCTGTTGCTTGCCAAATGTAGAAGTTGGGTAGGAACGTCCCTACCCTCAAAACTTTCCTTACGCAACCAGTCTCTATAGTTATATACATGTCGCCGATTAGCATGGTCGTGTGGATTTTTTTCATGGATGGCGGCCAAAATATTTGCTGGTGTCACATGCGCAGCAGTCATTTCACGAATAATTTTTTGGATGACACGCTTATGCCGCTCGACTGTCAATGGCCCACAGGATACACAACAAATGAATGATTATGGTATCCCTTCATTTCGTCTTGACTCGGGTGGATCATCCAGTATGTCGATCTAACAACACGCTTTACTTGTATCTCAAAAGGGCACATGCACGCTTTCGTTTTTGCCTCTATAACGTTCGCCTCGATCGCACTTCAAGATCTTCAGCTTTCCGGGTTTTTTGTGTTTCGAAATAGTAAAAAATAAACCATTCATAATTGCCGTACTTTTGCATCCTTAATAGCCTCCACATCACTAATAAACAGCGTAGTTGTATTGAAAGCGGAACGGTAATCAACACCATTTCCTCAAAAATCTTCTAAAGACACCTGCAATGTATTACATATTTAATAATTTTAAAGCATACTTATAATATAAATAATTAATTGAAACATGTAACATACTAATTTTTAATTAACGTTCATTCATAGATAATTAATCTCCAAATAAATATACTATAATAGTTTACTTTATTAATGTCATTTATTTCCTTTTATATTATAATTATTATTATTATTAGAATTTTTTATTTTATAATAGTCGAATAAATATACTATAATATTTTTCTTTTATATTATAATAATAATTATTAATATAATTATGCTAATATTTATATTTTAATATTCAAATAAATATATTACAATAATAATTATTAATATTATTATAATAATATTTTTTTAATTTATTATTGTCATATTTATTTCCTTTCATATTATAATAATTATTATTATTACAATTTTTTTTTTTGAAATATTCAAATAAATATATTTTAATATTTTTTTATATAAATATTATTATTATTAGAATTTTTTATTTTATATTATTTAAATAAATGTATTAAAAAGTTTTAACAAAAAAAAAAAACATTTCCGGCCGGTCGGACCGCACGGACCGGTCCCGTGCGGCCGGCCAGACCGGACAGCATGATGGCCGTACGGCCGGTCTATTAGTGCACAGACCGGTTGGTACGGCCCGTAATACCGTACGGACTCGGTTAGGTCCGGCCGGTTCGGCCGGACGACTTATGTTCCGTGCGGTTTTTTCGGCCGGGACAAAAAAAAACATACCTCAGAACTGCTTGACATCGTGCAAATGAGAAGGGCAAAATCGTCCAAGAGGAGCGGTGACTAGTAATAAGGGGGCGGTAAATAGTAATGTCCTAGATAAATAGTGGTGTATTTTATATTGAATATTATTTGTTTCATTATTTAATTTATATATGAAATAGTGATGTCAAATCAAAATTATTAAAATATTCATAGAAAATTTATATTTACAGTTGATCGAATATGTCTCACAAATAGATGTAACTATTATTTATATTTGTGTAATATGAATATTAAATCAAAAATTGTAAAAACTTATTAATTTGATATACTACTAATGAAAATTTGGTAATAAACAAAAAAAGGTTAAGTTTATATGTTGAAAAGTGAAATGCTTTGTGTACAAAAAAAATAAAAAATAAAAAATAAAATAAAATAAAAAGATTACATAAGATTACAAAACACAAAAAATTCACATATATTATTATGATTTGGACTCGAGAAAATATGTATATATATATATATGATTTGGGTTTGTCACATCTAGTTTTGATACTGAGCCATTGGGTGAAACTTTTTTTTTTCTAAAGGATTTATATCACAATTATTTTCAAAATGGTGTGTTGACGTGTATTATATATAAACAGTTAAAATTAGTATTAAACAACGTGTAATACACGGGTGTTTGATAATTTTTTCCTTAAAATCTAAATTAATGAGAAAAATAGTTGAAAATTTAAATACTTTTTATAAAAATATATATATTATTATATATTTAATACGATATTTTTTATTTGTGCAACTTACATGTGTTATATTATAATAATTTTTTAACTTTTAACATATAACTATATTCAACATAGAATATGAATTGAGAAATAATTTTATTTTCCTAATGAATTTTAATAAATATTATTATTTTTATTATTATAAAAATAAATATAATTTATTTATTTCATATATACAATATGGATGCCAAAGTAAGATTTCGAAGAACCAGAAACAGCCACGTAGGCTCAGCGCATTCGGAAATTATATATAGAGGGGATTACACATAATTTCAAAATTATTGTTATACTTCTTACGTTGTTATATTGTTAGTTTACAATATTTGTAAAAATATTAATAACTAGACCGATAAAAATTAGCACTTTATTTTTTAAATCTGTATAAATAAGGGATGAGATTTTGTAAACTGTGAGATGTATGTAATGAGATTTTGTAACAGATGAGAGTGTAGATTTATGCTATGAACATTTTGATTTATGCTATGGATAAACTTTGTATAGATTGAAATTGAAACGATTTTAAAGACATAAAAAATCAATTTCAAATGCACGTATATAATTTGGTATCTATACTTATATTAAAAACCATAACATTTACAAAAAATAGTATCAAAAAAAGTCAACTCACATTTAATGCATATTTTATTTAGAAATTTTTTACTATATGCATTAATTGCTTGCATATATACATTTCATATTCAAATATGATCAAAAAGATTCTTTCTTAAATAATTTTATTAACTTCTGCAAAAAGATTCTTTCCTTAAATAATTTTATTAACTTTTGCAATGATTTTACGGATATATATTATAATTCATATTTGTCGATAGTATTTTTTAATTTTTATTTGATTATACAAAAAACAAATATTTTTTTAAATTAATATTTTATTTATCATTTAAGAGATAATGACCATATCATTAAATGATACTAGTGCGTAGCCCCGTGCAATGCACGGGTAACTATATTAAATAATAATTATAAATAAGTCTCGAGTTCGAGTGGTGGGGAACCGTTATCCAATTTTAAAAGAGCAAAAAAAATATAAATTAAAGATGTGGGTTTAACATGTGATATAATTTACCGTCGAATATCAATTTAATAATTATAAATAGGTCTCGAGTTCGAGTGGTGGGGTTAACATATGATATAATTGACCGTCATATATCAGTTTATTATCAACAATATAAAATTAACTCGTATAAGAGAACATAGAGTTTGAATGTTTAAAATACTAAAAATATGTAAAAGTATGTAAAAGTTTATGTATTATTATTAAAAGATGTGAAGTCACCTACAACTTTTTTAAACTATTTTGGCAAGAAAACATGTTCAAAAATAAACTCTGTTGTAAAGAAAACATGTTTAAAAATATTTAAATTTAATATGTATATATATACGTGTATATGTATATATAGAATAAAATATGACATGATAAAATATTTTTAACATTATAAATTTTTGAGAGAAAATTTACCACTTATATATAAAATAAATAATAAAATTATACCGAGAATTATGACGGTATTTCTAATTATTTTTGTATACGTTGTTGCCGTTAATAAAAAATTGTACGCATCACAATTCTACGCTTTATGTAGATTTATTAGTTTTACAAATACAAATCAAGATTAATTTAAAATGTAACTAATAAAATGGAATTTTATATATAAGTGATATTAATACAAAAATTGAAGACAATATTTAAATCTGCATTTTTTTTATTAACTTTTTATCATGTGCATTTAATATTTTTGGGGGAGAAATATGTGATAAATCTTATTCTCGTTAAAAAAAATTATGTTACATAATTTTGTTAAAAAAATATGTTAGAGTAGATACCTAAGAGATGAGATTTTTTAAATTTACTGAGCGATGGTATTCTGTAAAATTACCATGAGATTTTTTAGGCTGGTATACATTAATGGGTTTTTTTGTACAGTCTTTAATATGTATGGAACCAAAAGCCGATATTTATGCAATGGGATTCTGTAAAATTACCTTGAGATTTTTTAGGCGGGTGTACGTTAATGAGTTTTTTTTGTACGATCTTTAATGGTGCATAGAACAAAAGCCAATATTTTAGGCTTTTTAATTAATGATAGAAACTTATAAATATGATGAACATATTATAAATATGATGAAGAGAATGTATGACAACCGAATAAAAAAAAATTACAGCTTGCGTAGACATTCTGGGATAGAAGAATGGAATATATAGATTACAGAATGAATAAAATATATTGTTTGATTTGGATGAGTTTTAAAGACTTTGAAGAAAGGAAACTCTTATTTAGTCTGACTGAAGATCTCTCCTCAATTCACACGTGTTTTTTTGTAAATTATGGTATAAATTATGTATTTAACTTTTTTTTTAAAAAAAAATTAATCATCTTTTAATAAAAAATTATATATTTTTAAATAAAAAATTGAAAAAAATATGTATAACCGATTGGAAGATTAAATTGTTATAGCTTTTTTTTTAAATCTATCGTGATTTCACATTGTTTGGAAGATTCAACTTACTTAAAATCATAGTTGATAGTATTATTTTTCAGATTTTTTGTAAGATAGAAATTAAAATATATCCGGTTGGACGATATTGTTGCCTTTTGAACAGTAAGTCAATAAGAATTCCTATTTTAAACTCTTTGGCATAATATTCGCAACAACAATTAAAGAGCTATAATTAAGAAAACCAAGTTGCAACCGATTTTGAAACTATTTTTATGGAACCAACAATTAAAGAGCCGTTTTTTTTTTTATATTCACAATTACCCAGAAATTACTATATATAGGATATAATTAATGATTTGGCGGGAAAAACTTGCTAAATTTATAAAATGGTAATTCTTTTTATATATATATATAGATTACTGATGGCTAGATAATAAATTAAAATACATTAATTATTCTTTAAAATTTTGGCATGTTATTTATTTGTATCTATACTTATTATATATGGTCAGTAATGCTCCCCTACCCACGGTGGGCACATGTTAATATGTCCACCGCTTATGTGGCATGCACACATTGGTGATGTATTATTTTGAATATATTAACATCACCAATGTGTGCATGTCACCTAAGTGGTGGACATATTAACATGTGCCCACCGTGGGTATGGGAGCATTACTCTATATATGGTATCCTATTTAACAAATTTAGTAGATTGAAAAGGCAACGCAATTAATGCATTGCTATTTCTATCCAAAATTTTATTTAATTATTTAATTTATTTGTCTTATATCCCATAAAATCAGTTTAAGAAAAAAAAAATCCCATAACATCTGACAAGTAAAAAAAAAAAGACAAGTAAAAAAAAGACGTAAAATCTTTACTAAAATAAAAAAGACTTTATTTATTTGTCTTATTCCATATTAACATCGATTTTTTCAAAATAAATCCCATAAAATCAGTGAAGTGAAAATTTGTACGTAAAGTCTATCTATCCAAAAAAAAAGTCAGATTCAAAATTCCTTATCTAATTTTTTTTTTCTTACCTAATTCATTCTTTTTTCTTATCTAATTTATTTTTATTATCTAATTGTATGAAAATCTATTCTGATTTTGTTCAATCTTCTAAGTGTATTTGTATTATATTCCATAAAATCGGTTTAACAAAAAAAATCTCATAACATCCGATAAGTAAAAAAACAAAGTACGTAATATCTTTACAAAAATAAAAAAGCTTATTTATTATCTAATTTATTATCTAATTGTATGGAAATTTGTTCTGATTTTATGGTACGTACTACAAATTACCCGTGTTCAAGAGCTACTTAACGGGCAAGTTCTGCGGAAATGACTCATTTAGTGTTTCTGTCCCGTGCATACGGTATGTATTTTTATTACACATACTAGAAAATTGTGCACCACGTGGACCGCACGGACTCTGTACTAATAAATGACCTTAAAATTATGCACCTTGTGCATCACTTGTGTTCACATTTTTTGCCTATTACAAGTCATGTACTATATATATCCCGTACATTTTTTTTATTTATTTATATAATTATAAAAATGGATAAATGACCTTAAAATTGTACACCCCATGCATCGCACGGGCTCTGTACTAGTAGAATGTAAATGGGAAACGTTTTTAAATGAATAAAAGATTTTACACGGACATTAAACCATTTAATGCAGTCACATTTAATGCAGTCATATTGTAACAGATAAGTTAGCTATTAATAGAAATAATTGAATGACTAAAAGAATTGAAATAATGACACCTCTTATCTATTTGCTTAGAGAGTTTATATAATTGCTCCCTCTTATTATTTAGATGTAATTGCCTTTTCTGTTTTCAATTATACTCCTTTTGTGGACTCTTTTATGTTTTAAAAAATCTGGCTTTTTTACTTTTTAATAACCGCAGAACGTTTTATCCTCCTCATATATATATCTCTTCTTCTTTCTCATAACCTACCTACCCCTTTTTAATTCCATCTTCTCCTATATTTTTTCTTTTAAGATTTATCACTTAATTTTTTTAAGGTTTAATTTCATCGAATTTTTTTTTCATCCCAAATATTTTCTCCAAAATCCACATTCCAAATATTTGGAGAGAAGTAGATCCATCGTCACGGTCCCCCGCTTTCTTCGACCACCTCCTTCAGGACATGTGCCGCCGGCAAATTCCGACTGTGAATGCTTCGGCCACGCCTAATTTCAAAGTGTGAAGATGCTGATGATGATTATGATGAGATTTCCCCCAATTCACATGCTTGAGAAAGAGGTTTTTGTTTTAATTTCATTAGCCACACAAGTTTTAATAATTTCTTAAAATTGACATTGAAATGGAAATGAAGATGACTAGATCAATCAATGAAATTGAAATCTTTTTTGTTTTTCATCTCCAACAACGAAAAAGAGTTTATAGATGTTATCTTATTTTTAGTATTTTGAATCAAGCAATAAAAAATAACAATAACTAATATTATCATAACAATGTGAAATTGTAACTGGGTAATAATTTTTTACATATTGCTTGACTGTTGTTTTCTTGTTGCTTAACTGTTATTATTTTATTGCTTTGTCGTTACATCGAAGATTTTTTATTTCTTCGTATTCATCTAATTTCTTGAATGAAAATAATCTGTATGTATGTATTCTATTTTATAATTATTATTTGTTTATTTAATTTTTACAAATTTTTCTTGCTTTTTAGTTAATTTATTTGTTATGTGTATATATATGATCAATTAATTTTTTTTTTTCAGGAGAAGATAAAGATGATGAATAAAAGGAAAGAAGAGAGAGAAAAGAATGAAACGAGATGTAAGAGTGAGAAATAAGAGAGAGAAAGAGAAAGAGAGCAGTTGAATTTTGAAATGATGTAACTTCTTATTCAAGCATTTTTGGAATTCAGTATAGCCTGTTCCTTTTATGAAATTGTTGTTTATAACTTGTGTAGTTATGTATTTTTCCCATTAATAATTCTACACTAGTA
>CACSLK010000214.1:8306783-8319394 GCA_902706635.1 Striga hermonthica
ATACTTATTTGATTGGAATTACATATAAATTTTGTTAGTGACCACATATGGATATTTAACATAAGTTGTGGTTTTTCATATAAAATATGGTGGATCTTGTCCCACAAGAATTTCTACTATATTTTTGTGATTAATTAGGATAAAATATTAAATTATTTTTCTAATTTGCCCACAGGGATTAGAAAATGGTGGTAATTTGATAGTTTTATCATGAAGTTTGTAAATCTAATTGAATTAGAACTTTAGCCCACATGCAAGTTTTATGTCTGTATATTTATGTTTAGACGTGTTTTATATTGATATAACATGTCATATTATTTTTCTTAGTTTCAGATTTGTTAATATGAGCATGATTAATATATATGTTGCAGTTATTCAACCTGTTTATCACTCTGATATGAAAAATTGATGTTCCTTAGCTCAATGCGGACAATTATAAAATTTGGAAGGAGAAAACACTTCTTCATTTAGGGTGTATGGATATTGACTATGTCATTAGGAAGGACGAACCGATTGCTATAACTAATAAAATCACTCCAGCAGAAGTGGTTCTTTATGAAAGGTGGAACAATCTAATCGTCTCTGCATTATGTTTATAAAGACCAAAATTTCTGCTGGGATCTGGGGTTCGGTTGAGCAATATGACAATGTTCATGTCTTATTGAATGCAATTGATGATCATTTTGTGTCTTCTGACAAGGAACTGACCAGTACCCTTATAATGAAGTTCTCTAAAGCTTACCGGAATTAGAGGTGTGCGTGAGCACATCATGGGCATGAGGGATATAGCAGCTCAACAAAAGACACTTGAAGTTGAGATGTCAAACTCTTTCCTAGTTCACTTCATTTTGTGCACTCTTCCTTCCCAATATGGTCCGTTTAAGATATCCTACAACACATGTAAGGATAATGGTCCATAAATGAATTGATAACCATGTGTTTAAGAAGAAAGACATTTGGCTATGGAAGAGGGTGAGCAAGTGAACATGACTACTACATCGGGAAAGAAAACACATTTTCAAGCCAACGACAAATGGAAGGATAAAATTCCTCCCCAAATAGAAATTTAAGAAGGAAATCAAGTGTTTTTTCTGTAAAAAGAAGAATCACGTAAAGAAAGATTGTCCGAAGTTCCAAAAGTGGCTTGCGAATAAAGGTACTCAACTTTCTTTTGTTTGTTATGAATCCAATATAGTTGATGTTAATCATAACACATGGTGGAATGATTCTGGTTTTACAATCCATGTTACTAATTCCTTGCAGGGATTGCTAAACCTACAGGAACCAGTGGGAAGTTAGCATAACATCTATTCGGGAAACAAGATGCTCTCACATGTGAAAGCAGTAAGAACGTGCAAACTAATTTTAAGTAGCGGTTTTGTTTTGTATTTGGAAAAGACTTTTTATATTCCTAGTTTTGCTAGGAACTTGATTTCAGTATCTAGACTAGTAAAGTGTGGTTTTTCTTTTAACTTTTCGAACTCAAATTTTAGTTTATCTTTTGAATCAAATATTGTTGGTAGTGGAATAATATCTGATGGTCTTTTTCGACTTAATTTGCAAAATGAGGATTATTATAAAATTATACACGTTCATAATAATGCTGGTATTAAAATATGTGTTATGAATGATAGTTTCTCTATATTGTGGCATCAGAGATTAGGTCATATCTTTATTGACAGAATCAAGAGATTAGTAAGTGATGAAGTACTTAATACTCTAGATTTCTCTGATTGTGAGACTTCTATAGATTGCATTAATGGCAAGCAAACTAACAAGTACGAATATTTGTAGTCATGATATAGATGCATATCGTGATAAGTACTTTATTACCTTTATTGATGATTATTCACGTTTTATGTATCTCTACTTGCTTAACAATAAGAATGAAGCACTTGATGCTATTCAGGTTTTTAAAGCTGAAGTAGAGAATCAATGTGGAAAGCAAATAAAAATCGTGAGAGCAGAAAGAGGTGGTGAGTATTATGGTAGATACACTTAAAGTGGACAAGCATCTAGTCCTTTTGCTAGATTTCTTCAAGAAAACGAGATTGTTGCCCAATATACCATGCCAAGATCTCCAGATCAAAATTGTATAGCTGAAAGAAGAAATCGAACATTATTGGAAATGGTGCGAAGTATGATTGCTAGTTCCAACCTTCCTAAGTTTTTGTGGAATGAAGCTCTCAAAACGGTTGTGTACCATATTGAACAGAGTTCCAACTAAGGCAGTCTCAAAGACTCCATTTGAGTTATTCAAAGGTTGGAAACTGAGTTTCCATTATGTACGCGTTTGGGGATGTCCGTCTGAAGTGAGAGTTTACAATCCTCATGAAAAGAAGTTGGACTCAAGGAAAGTAAGTGGGTATTTCGTTGGATACGCCGAAAGGTCTAAGGGATATAGATTTTACTGTCTATCTCATAACACTAGGTTTGTGGAATCAAGAAATGCAAAATTTCTTGAAAATGACTTGATCAGTGGGATCAGTCAATCTTTGGGCATTAGTTCTGCGAGAGACTATTCTAGAAATCTCATTGCAAGTGATAGTATGACTGTTGTCAATATTTTGCCTCAAGTACAAGCGTATGTTGAACAACGGGTTTTGGAAATTCCACAAAATGTTGAACCACATCTTGTAGATCCTGAAGTTCAGCATATTCCTGATCCAATTGAACAATATTTTGGAAATCAGGAAATTGCTGATCAAGAACTAAAACGATCTATTCGCTCAAGAAAGGCAGCAATTCTTAATGATTATTTTGTGTATTTGCAAGAGAGTGACTACAATATTGGAGCTGAAAATGATCCTGGGAAGTTTTCACAAGCTATATGCTCGAACCAATCAAACTTATGGTATTATGCCATGAAGGAAAAGATGGACTTTATGACACCAAACAAATTCTGGGAAGTTAATGAGTTGCCTAAAGGTGTGAAACCTATTGGTTGTAAATGGGTTTTCAAAACCAATAAAGATTCACAAGGCAACATCGAAAGATATAAAACAAGACTTTTTGCAAAAGGATTCACTCAAAGAAAAGGAATTGATTACAGAGAGACTTTTTCTTCAGTATCTAAGAAAGATTCTCTTCGAGTTATTATGGCATTAGTAGCTCATTTTGATTTTGAGTTGCATCAAATGGATGTGAAAACGGCATTCCTTAATTGTGATTTACTAGAGAATGTTTATATGAAACAACCTGAAGGGTTTTCCTCTAGTAAGGGTGAGCATTTAGTTTGCAAGCTTAATAAATCAATATATGGGCTGAAACAAGCCTCTTAACAGTGGCATTTTAAGTTCCATGAAAGTTATCACTTCATTTGGTTTTGAAGAAAATATCATGGATCAATGTCTATACCAGAAGGTTAGTGGGAGCAAGATATGTTTTCTAGTTCTATATGTTGATGATATACTACTTGCAACCAACGATAAGGGTATGCTATATGACGTGAAACAATTTCTCTCTAAAAGCTTTGATATGAAAGATATGGGTGATGCGTCTTATGTCATTGGCATTAAGATTCATAAAGATAGATGTCGAGGCATTTTAGGTTTGTCTCAAGAGGCCTATATTAATAAATTTTTAGAGAGATTTCATATGAAAGATTTTTCACCAAGCGTAGCTCCAATTGTAAAGGGTGATAGATTCAATTTAAATCAATGTCCGAAAAATGAGCTCGAACGTGAAAATGAAGTCCATTCTATATGCTTCACCTATTGGAAGCATTATGTATGCTCAGGTCTGTACCAGACCAGACATTGCATTTTTTGTTGGGATATTAGGGAAATATCAGAGTAATCCAGGTATTGACCATTGGAGAGATGCAAAGAAGGT
The DNA here is from genome assembly GCA_902706635.1 of Striga hermonthica. Lineage (NCBI taxonomy): Eukaryota > Viridiplantae > Streptophyta > Magnoliopsida > Lamiales > Orobanchaceae > Striga > Striga hermonthica. The sequence goes on from CACSLK010000214.1 coordinate 8,310,618, forward strand.
GCTAACGTACCTTCAAGGGACAAGACTATATGCTCATGTATAGATAAACTGAAAATTTGGAGGTGACTGGTTACTCAGATTCTGACTTTGCTGGCTGCATTGATTCATGAAAATCTACACCTGAACATATTTTCGTGTTGGCCAGCGGAGCTATATCTTGGAGAAGTACCAAACAAACCTTGACCGCTACCTTGACAATGAAAGCGGAGTTCGTATCGTGTTTTGAAGCTACTAGTCATGGTGTATGGTTAAAGAGTTTCAACCTCAATAATTAAAAAAAGAAAAAAAAAAGAAAAAAAAACGCGTGAGCTGCGCGGGTCCTCTGTCTTGGGATCTATAAAGATCTCATTATGTACAAATCACGAATTCAATAGCAAACGTAAACCTATGCACAACGGAACTAAATCTTTGACATAGAAAACTTACGGCCTAAAATTTTGGCGATCTGTCCGATCTTTCGGATGGCCAAACACAATCACACGAACTAGTTTGGATCACGAACGGAACGTCGGACTCACAATCGGATCACGTGTATTGGGTGTCGGGCTCGCCGGGAGCTGATCATGGAGGCGCGTGGGCCTGCGGGGATCACGTCGCGGGGCTGCCATCGGGCGCGCGCTGCTCACAGCGGTGGCGATATGGGTCCGGCTGGTCGCGGCTGTCCTCCAGCTAATTCGCAGCGTCGGACGACGGGCTGGGGTTGGCGGATCGCGACCTTCGGGTCGTGGTTCGTCAGCTCCTTGTAGATGATCACGAAGTCTCGAACACCTATGGATCTTCTATTTTATATCTCAAACACCCTCTTCAACTAGTATCAGTGGAGCAACAAGAAGAAGATAAAACTCAAATGAGAACTGTGTGTGTGTGTGTGTGTGTGTGTGTGTGAGAGAGAGAGAGAGAGAGAGAGAGAGGCGGCTGATCGTTGTGGTGATCTCTTCTCTTCCCATGAGCTTAATGATGTATATATAGAGCTACAGTAGGGACCCTTAGGAGATTAGGAATATGACTCCTTAATTAATTAATATACTTGTGGGTCAGCCCACTTATTCTAATTAATTAAATAATATTAAATGGTCAACCAACATAATATTATTGCACTCTATTTTTCTTGCCTAATTTACAATTGAGACTCCAATAATAATTACTCGATTTATCTCCCCATGTTTAAGATGTAATGTCCATTAATTAATTCGATCACTAACAATCAAGAATTATTATTTTATTATTATTTCACCGAAGCTAGCGTTCGTTCATCACATTCATATTATGCTGGAATTTAATCCACCTGCAGGGTTTAACATAATAATCCTTTATGAACTCACGCTGGAGACATCATCAAACTAAACGCACATGGTGGCAGCAAATATTCTAATAGAACATCATACATACAATAATATTACCAAGACAGTGGGTTTATTGGTTCCGTTCCTAAACCTCACCTGTGTGAATCAAAGCAATAAATACTGCATGTGTATGTCTATTTAATATCTTACTGGTTAAGAGTATGCAGTAATTAACTGAGGCGTAGTTCGGTATAAAACGAACTGCTCCTCTCTGGGATCCAGTTCAATACATAAATGTACTAGTGCAACTAATCAGTCAAGACAAAATGTACCGTTGACACTACAACCGTTCTGATGGGGTGTTTATGTCCATCTAGGTTATGAACCATTAATTCTTGTTTCGCGAGTAACTGATAGTATGATCTTCGGTTCGCTCGATGACGACCCACACTATCTAATGCAAAACAACAGAACGTAGAACTTGTTTAATCTAACATGTTTCTCATTCACAAAAGGTAAAAGTGTAATATCATCTGTTCGTTCCATTTTTGTCACGTTTTTTGTGTTTGTTTTACCTTTCTTTTTCTCCCATTTTGGATCGTTTAGTCGAGTTTTAGTTTATTTATTGGTTTATTTAGTGTTTTGTTTTATTTGGGTATTTCTCGTGTTTTTATTCTGTAGTTCTCCGGTGGTTTGTCGTTTTTGGTGCGCAGGCTATAGGTCTCGAGAGGATTTATTTCTCACGGTAAATGGTCCGGGTGAACATCATTAAATGCAATGTCTCGTTGGCAATACACAAGAAGAATGGAATCAAATTTGGTTTCCGAACACAAAATGCAAGCAGCGCAACCGAACGGGGACATGAAGCAATGCAAGGAACATGTTACTCACCCATGCACCATGCCCCGAAATCACTCCAACCGCCACGAGAAGTTTCACCAGCGTCCGTTAACCGCCGGTCATCATAGCACCATGCGCGAGTCAGCTCCTCTCTTCCCGAGCTTCCAGGCCTCCACACGCCATGCGAACAGGCTTCTTATTGCAGCTGCGACCAAGTTCCCACTGCCACGCCGCGTCAGCCACCTCCTCTGTGCCGTGCTCGTGCCGCAACGTCGACAGAGCAGCAATCCACTCCTTCCGCGCCGCGAGACCTGCTTCATCTTCCACGCCGCGCCTGCTTCGCGAGTCCATCAGAGGTCCTGTTATCGCTCTCCCGTGCCGCGACAGACAGCATGCCGCGGCGCCTGCCACGTTCTTCTTCCTAGTGAGACCTCCACACCGTGAAGCTCCAATCTGCCGCGCCGCGAGGATATGCCGCGCCGCGCCATCTGCTACTATCCTCTTCCTCATGCGCCGCGAAAACATGCCGCGCCGCGACGCCTGTTTTCAGTTCTGTCAGCCAACTCCACGTGAAGCCGCCGCGCCGTGACAGTCATCTTTGCCGCGCCCGTGCCGCTGTCCCATGCCGCGACGGGAGTTCCTGCCATGCCCGTGAAGAGCTGCGCGCCGTGACACCGTGCCATTATTAATAGGGGTCGGTCGCGATTAGACAGAGTTCATTCATTCTTTCACGCACAAAAACTATCGAACCCTACTCTCATTCTTCTCTTTTCGGGCTTTTGCTTTTCTTCAATAACTTTTGACGTAGAACACGGATTTAACGTCGGATTTTGCTATTGCTTACGAATTTAATCTTGTTTATCGAAGGCGACATTTGGATTTGATCAATCGTAAGATTTCCTTTAACTTTATCTTTAACTATGAATTCTTGGGTTGTGATGAATGTTTTCGCTTTTTCTTCGATTATGAGTAGCTAAATTCACATGCTAGGGAATAGAGGATCAATGCTTTGAATTTGTTTGTGATTGTCGGGCTCAAGATTGTTCAATTTATGCGATTCATGCTTAATTAGGGTTTTCGATTTATGTTTGAACGTTGAGAATTATTGAAGGAGTGACACTTCAATTTACAATTGCTCGTTGATTGAATTTGATTCGTTCTTGTGTGATTTTGTTAACCCGATATCGACTAGTTGATTAACCATCTTCTAGGATTATTTAATCGGCTCTTAGAACCGAAAGGGGAGGAGTAAGTCGAAATAGTTTTGCATGAACTAGGCTTGTTCGTAACTGTATTGCTTAGGAGTTAATTGACTCGTTAATTTGCCGTTCTAGTTTATTCTCTTGTTACGAATAGTTATTGAGAATGAATGCTTGATCTGGTAGATTATTCGAATTTCTTAGCTGAACAATCGCTTGCCTGTTAGTTGCATATCGAACCAAAGCGGGAATCCCCGACTTCCTAGCTTCTTAATCCGTATTTGTTCTACGTAATCGTTTGTTATTTATTTGCTTTATTTTATTTATTCGCAATAGTTGATTATTAAAAACCAACCAAGCTTGATTTAGAATGTTTAGGATTTTATATCTCTCATTCGTGTTTGAATAAACGCACATAGTATTCCGGCTAACCTTCCTCGTGAGACACGACCCGGTGTCGAATCTTTTGATTCTACTCTGGTAAAAATATTTACAACAAATTGGCGTCGTTGCCGGGGAAGGTTCAGGACTTATTTTGTGCGCTTATTCATTTTGATTTTCTGTGTTTCTCTTGTTTTCTTTTTATTTTTTTAGGTGTTAGTTTTTGTCTTTATTTTCATTCGATTTTCACTTGTGTTTACCGTTGGTGCTGGTAACCTTTTGTTTTCTGAGTGTATGCGTACCAGGAGTGGACGTATCTTCTCTCCGATTAACAAATCAGTCAACGAAAGCCTAAGGGAGCTACTAAAAGAGCTTACTCTGGAGTCACAGGAGAAAGACGAGCACTCTCCGGAATCATCTGAAGGAAGTGATTCAGACATGGCTGAACAACAACAACAACCTCCTCGTAATGTCCTCAGAGATCTGGCCCAACCGATGATCGGGCCAATCACCTCTTGCATCCGGTTGCCACAAGCTGCCCGCAACTATGAGCTGAAGGTGGTTCACTACAATCAGCTTCCATCATTCCACGGGCTCGCCAACGAGGACCCACTTCACTTTCTCCGGGAGTTTTACAACGTCCTCTAGACGTTTCCTTTACACGGGCTAAGTGAGGACGAACGTAGAATGCGGTGTTTCCTGGTGACTTTAAAAGACCGAGCCAAGGCGTGGCTCATGACCCTAGCCCCGAACTCTCTCACAACCTGGGCAGAAGTATACTCCAAATTTGTTGGGAAATACTATTCCCATCAGAAGACTCAGGACATCCGGTCCCAGATTGTCTCGTTCGCTCAACTGCCATACGAGCCTCTTCACGAGGCCTGGGAACGTTTCAAGGACCTCCAGAGGCAGTGCCCCTACCACAACCTTTCTCCCGGATTATTGGAGAATTGTTTCTACGGCTCCCTCCACCAGAACCTGCAGTACATGGTGGACAATGCTGCCGAAGGGGATATCGGGGCTAAGACGGCTGAAGAGATGATCGCAATCTACGAGACAATGAGTGCTAATTCGTCTCAGAAGAGCATCAGAGGAAAGAGGGCTGCAGTGAATGAGGTTGGCTCGAGCAACAATGCCATGGCCCAACAATTAGCCGAGCTCACTGAGCAGATGCGACTATTGAATGCTCGAAGCTCCTTGCCGATTCAGACAATGGCAGTAAATATTTGTGGTGCATGCGGAGTGCAGGGACACAGTTCTGAGGTGTGCCCATCAGCAATCGAGCGGGGCTACGGAAGCCAGAATACCGAAGTTAATGCAGTGCAGAATTTTCAGAACCGGCTCGGAAACGACCCCTACTCGAACACGTATAACCCGGGGTGGCGAAACCACCCTCACTTCTCGTGGGCCAATAACCATTATCAGCAGCCACCTCAGCCGCAGCAGCAATCTAGAGGAATGTTAAGGCTGCCAGCAACAAAAACCGGACCAACTCACTCGAGCACAGACGACAAGCTGGACAAAATACTCAATTTCGTCACGAATCATGACGCTTCCATTAAGCGTCTTGAGACACAAGTAGCCCAGCTGGCTACACGATTTGGGAGCATCGAGGCCGATATGAACAAAGGAAAATTGCCGAGCCAGCCAGAGCAAGCAAATGCGGTGACAGTGGTCATACCCGACATCGAGAGCCCGAAGAAAAACAAGACAGAAGAGGAAACCCAGTGACACAATCTCCCGAGCCTACTTTACACAAATCTCCTAACCCCTACAGACCGAAAATTCCCTTCTCGAGCCGACTGTTAGAGGAGAAGGACCGCACCATGATCCGGGACCTTCATGCGATGTTGGCTAAAGCCAATGTCGACTTATCTCCTCCTGATGTGTTGAAGAAAATACCAGCTTACGCACGATTCTTCAAAGAAGTGGCCACGAATAAGAAGCGACTTGAGAGTGGTGAGAAGGTGATTATTTGTGGAGCGGCGAGTGTCTTGCCGAAGAAGGAGAATGATCCCGGAGGCTTTGTGATCACTATGGCCTTCGGGAATGGGGAAGAGACCCCGGGCATGCTTGACTTAGGAGCGGGCATCAATCTCATGCCACTAACAGTTTATCAGAGGCTCGAGCTCGGAGACTTGAAGCCCACCAAGATGCTCCTACAGTTGGCTGATCGCTCTTTTCGCCAACCAGCAGGGATTGTGGAGGATGTGCTTGTCCGAGTGGGGAAGTTGATAGTCCCTGTGGATTTCATTGTGCTCGACATGGGGAACGTGCAAGAAAATGGGAAGCAGCACACCACTCTCCTTGGCCAACCTTTCATGGCTACCACGAGCACTATTATAGACGTGAAGAAGGGGACGACAAGTATGACGGTTTTAGGTGAGTCCATTACTATTTCTGTTCGAGAGACTGAGCCTGAGCCGCAGGCGAATGTGGTTGAAGAGTGTGCTTACCTCAGGGAGATTGAGCAGCTAACCGAGGATGCGTGCATGCAAGAGCACGTTAAGAGGGCATTGTAGGATCGAGCTATAGATGGGAAGGAATGTCGTATTGACCCACAGTCGAGTTCCCGAGATTTGCCCCGATCCCTATGGGGCGAGAGATTTGAGCTGACAGAGGCCCACCGCTATTCGGGGCCTAACTTCCTCCACCCTCCACGAGCACCACCGTATTCACAGTGACTAGTCTAGTCACTGTGCCCTGTACGTTTGTATCTTTTTCTTTCTCTTTATTTTCGTTTTTGGTTTTGTGTCTTTGTTTTTTCTTTTTCTGTTGGTTGATTATATGGGTAAATTTCCTCGCACTGATGATCGACAATGGGGACATTGTTCGATTTTAAGTGTGGGGGAGTTTTTACATGATTATGTGCTTATATGGTTGACCAGGTCTAGGTCTTGTAGGTTGTTTTCATTTTCTATTTTCGTTTGAGTGTCTTTTCTTGAGTCCGTTTGTGTGTTTCCCGAGTATGGATTATAATAATTTTGAGATTTGTTGAGGATTGTTGATGATTTTGAGGAGATGTGATGATGATCATGATTACTATGACTTGATGAACTTGATGTTGCGTTTTGTTGGACATTTATTTACCCTATGAGAGGTTTGAGCCTTATTTTGTTTCTTGAGAGATAATGGTCGAATTCTTGTTGATCAGAACTTGCTTTGAGTCTATTTTGAAATGAAGTGATTGAAGTAGTGAATTGTGAAAATGATTGAGGCATTTCTTTGACATTGCTCGTTTAGCCTTTTTCATTGACCCTTGAGATTATATTTTCATCAGTAGCCCGTTGAGCCTTAAACTGTATTTCTTGTCATCCGATTCGATTGATTATGTTGAGACCTGACAGTATATATGATATGATGACGGAGTTTTCTAATATGTGTTGGAAAAGGTTGAGAACTTGTTTGAGTTGCATATTAAGTACAAAAAATAAAGGGGACTCGCAAGACGGACTTAAGGATTCTACTCCGCTTACTTGTTGAAATTCTTTGACGAGTAATGAGTATTGGGAAACCATTCTAGGAAACTTGGATGACCTCCAATGTTTAAACCTAGAGAATGTCGTCCTGATGTCGTAGTCTTGTTAGGAAAAAGCAAACTCCCTAAATAAATAAATAAATAAATAAATGAGTACTTGAGATGCAATTTAGCTTCAGCATATGTGAATGTTGCATGGAGTTTTGATGGGAATGATTGATGTTATGCTGATTTTGGATAGGTGGTGCGATATTCGAGTAGTTTATATGCTCGAGGATGTGATTGTTTATTTGAGCCATTCTGTCCTTATAATTTTCCTTCCCTGATGCCTACACTACATCCCGAAAGTCCTTTTGATTTACAATTCATTATTTTGATTGTTTTAGAGTATGAATAGACAATGAGCAAGCTTATGTTGATGCATGATGATCGACCAATTTGAGAGTCCCAGTTCTATATTCACGAAAGAAACTGAGTGAGGCATATACATATTATACTCCGTGCTTGAGAGTTTGTCTTATCAAAGCATTGCATTCGAGTTGTAATTGAGGTGTGCTATATTGGTCATTGGAATTCTCCTCGGCTAAGTTGATTAATTTGAGACTTGTCTTATCTGAAACCGTTATCCATACTCGTTTGCTTGTTTTCGTGTCTTTTCTTTTCTTTTTGTTCGGGACGAACAAAGGTCTTAGTGTGGGGGAGTTGTTCGTTCCATTTTTGTCACGTTTTTCGTGTTTGTTTTACCTTTCTTTTTCCCCCATTTTGGATCGTTTAGTCGAGTTTTAGTTTATTTATTGGTTTATTTTGTGTTTTGTTTTATTTGGGTATTTCTCGTGTTTTTTTTCGGTCGTTCTCCGGTGGTTTGTCGTTTTTGGTGCGCAGGCTATAGGTCTCGAGAGGATTTATTTCTCACGGTAAATGGTCCGGGTGAACATCATTAAATGCAATGTCTCGTTGGCAATACACAAGAAGAATGGAATCAAATTTGGTTTTCGAACACAAAATGCAAGCAGCGCAACCGAACGGGGACATGAAGCAATGCAAGGAACATGTTACTCACCCATGCACCACGCCCCGAAATCACTCCAACCGCCACGAGAAGTTTCACCGGCGTCCGTTCACCGCCGGTCATCATAGCACCATGCGCGAGTCAGCTCCTCTCTTCCCGAGCTTCCAGGCCTCCACACGCCATGCGAACAGGCTTCTTATTGTAGTTGCGACCAAGTTCCCACTGCCACGCCGCGTCAGCCACCTCCTCCGCGCCGCAACGTCGACAGAGCAGCAATCTACTCTTGCCCCACCGCGAGCTCCGCCGCGCCGCGAGACCTGCTTCATCTTCCACGCCGCGCCTGCTTCGCGAGTCCATCAGAGGTCCTGATATCGCTCTCCCGCGCCGCGGCAGACAGCACGCCGCGGCGCCTGCCACGTTCTTCTTGTTAGAGATATGCTGTAAAAGCTGTGTTTGCAGTTTCTATCAATTCCATTTTGATCTGGTAATTATGTTTCGGTCAAAGTACATATGTTTGCAGTTTATTTATTTATGCAATACATACTCCATGTCTTATATTGAGATAGTGTGGTTCGAAGAGTTTCGAA
>CACSLK010000214.1:8328178-8340577 GCA_902706635.1 Striga hermonthica
CACATTAAACCATATTTATCTATATACCTTAACTCCTAATCAACATTTTATCTAATAAATATTTTATCTAAGATTGAGCTTGAACATTCTATTGTCACTTTCATTTCACTTTCAACTTAATTTCATTTCACTGCTCTAGTAATTCATTGGGCGGGATTTTTTCCCTCCTTAATTTCAGGTATGCGAAAGATATACGATTTATCGCACATTGTTCGTCGTCTTGCAAAATAAAGGTTGGCAGGTTGCGTCTTTTCGTCTCGCAATTAAAATGACAGTTGTTTTACGGAAAAGGTCACCTCTTCTCCGAAACCACGTCCCCTCAAGCTTCGACGCATTAAAAACAATTAATTATATTTTACGTATGTTTTTTTAACCAGATATGCGAAATCAAATGCAATTGATTGTCAATATGTTATGCGAATAAAGTGTGATTCATCGCATTTTGTTCGCAGTTCTGCGAATTTGAAGAGTAGCCTCTTCTCCGAAACGTCCCCTTAGTCTTCGGCGCATAATAACGGCGTGCATATCAAGGAGGATAGATATCTTCTTGAGTATATCTTCTTTAACAAGATATTCAAAATCATTTATTGTCAATACGTTATGCAAATGAAGTGCGATTCATCGCATTTTGTTCGCAGTTCTGCGAATTTGAAGAGTCGCTCCGAAACGTCCCCTCAGTCTTTGGCAAATTAATAACGGCGCGCGTATCAAGGAGGATTGATATCTTCTTTAACCAGATATGTGAAATTATTTATTGTCATAAAGTTATGCGAATGAAGTGCAATTCATCGCATTTTGTTCGCAGTTCTGCGAATTTGAAGAGTCACTCCGGAACGTCTCCTCAGTCTTCGGCAAATTAATAACGTCGCGCGTATCAAGGAGGATAGATATCTTCTTGAGTCTTCTATAAAAGGTAATTAAGATGAGACATTAGGATCAGGACCATTTTCTCAACATTCTTCAACTCTCGCTTTCCTCAACATGCCAGTCAATGAAGTCTCTTCATTGTACGGACATGTTGAAAAAAATCAAAGGTTGAAGAATTGAGAGATGGGTCATGATCCTCCTGTTGTCTTTGAGGGCGTGCTCTCTTTCTCCATCGTAGCCTCCTCAATCTAGTATACCTCGAAAGTCCAAGCACTCTCCCTGGAGATCCCACGTCTTCCCAGGCATATGGTCGCCTCACATTGGAAGCTAAAAACATCGGAGGCTGAAAAATCTGTTGGAGACCATGTGTTTGGGAAGACGTGGAATCTCCGACGAATTGCTTGGTCTTCCGGGGTTTACTAGATTGGGGCCCCTACGACCGCGAAAAGGAGCACGCCTTCACAAAGGTACTTGTTTTTTCGGGTTATACTACATTGAGACTTTCAAATGTTTATCGAAAGTCAAACAAGCGATGGCGAATTCGTTCAAGTCGCAGACCAACTTTTTTAGCTCCCCATGTTCCTCCAACTTCGGCATAGTCATCCAATTGCTTAAGATCTTTCAATCTGTTGTTCAACTCGCTGTTGTAGCCTCTTCTATCTAGTAATTCGTATGTGTGCCATTGTAAGGTTACTTGTAAACTATTTTAGTCGATGTAAAGTTGTTGAGTCCATGTAAAATTGCGACGTACATGCGTCGTATATTATTCGCCTATAAAAAATTAGTCGATGTAAAGTAGTTGAGTCGATGCAAAATTACGACATATACGTCGCATATTATTCGCAGAATGGTGCATAATTAATTTTATAATTTTTTTTTAAAGTTATCTGTGATTTAATAATAAATTGAAGAAGACTACTATTAGGCGAAAGAACCTGCGATTATTACTCGAAACATTTCCGCATAAAAAACGCATAACTCGAACTATAAGGAATAACATATATTTTTTTGTACTTGTTTTCGTAAATTTTATATTTTGCGACGTACAAAATTGTGACATACAAACGTCGCATATTATCCGAAGAGTTGGTAAATTTTGGAAAATTCTTGTTCTTTGACTAAATTAATAATGAATTGAAAAAAATATTAGGTGAAAAAAAGCTGTGCGTAACACTTTTCGAAATGTGTTCGCATATTGATACATTTATGCGAAGTTTATATGGATATGTGATTCGTAAATATGCGATAACAATACGCATAATCGATAGTTATCTAGCCTTATAGATTTGGATATGCGAATCTTAAATTATACGAACATATGCCGCATACTCCTAAATGATGCGTTTGATTGATCTGGCCTGGATATGCAATTAAAAAATATAATTTACTTTTATTTTTTCATTACGCTATGCTAACACAATGCAGATTATCGCATTTTGTTCACAGTTCTGCGAATAATAATTTCCCTTCGAATATTGTCGTTAATTTTGCTGGCAAAACTTGTTGGAGTAGTATACCCGGCGTTCCAATCAGATTGGACGTATTCTACTTGTAAATACAATCTATTGGAATTATATTAAATAATAAGGCATTACTTTATTTTAAGAGTAAGCATTTATATTTGCACTTAAGATAAAATCCCTAGATCACTTATAGCTATAAGATATGGTTGCGCATAGAGATGGTGATCATGGAACATATCTTGAAAGTTGTGATCTTAAATACAGTTCCAAGTCGTTGGATGTTTCGAGATGGGATATCGACTAAATCCGGAAAAGACTTGTACATAGTATGTATGCTTATTGGATAAGAATGTTGCATTCCATCAACATTAGCGTGGGACGCAAATACATATATGTGGGTGCTTGTTAGAGAACAAGTTCACTGAACATGACCGTATGAAAATTCTTAATGAAAGTTTATAATGTCGAATAAGAATTTTCATGTTACAATAGTACATGATTAATCCTTAGACTTGAGGCACAATGGTAACTTTGTGCATATTATATTTTACTTTGATTTATCTTTTTGATTGCTAGCACAATCGTATAAAGGGATATTTTGGGTATTATATTAATATGTATGGAAGTTTGTCAGTGGCCAACAAAGGATTCGACACTTATGAAGATAAGTGATTTCCTATGTGTTTCATAGTTAGTAATTCAAAGTCCTTGGCCAAGGCGGGATGAATAGAGATTCATAAACGAATTACTAAACTTGTAATGGAATCATAGTTATTAAATCAATTTGGGTTTCGACAAAATCATACCCAAAGATTTAATAGGGAAATTGGATGTCGAAAGGATTTTACATGTATGGACTTGTAATCGAAATAGGTTTACTCGCTATTCACTTAATACTAGATTCATGCTACTTGCTAGATGTTCCCATGATATGTGGGTTCTTGAATTAAAGAGTTAATTCAAGAATAAGAGTTAATATGAATAACTCAAATTACAAAGAGTTGTAAACCCACTACTAGTATTAATTGTGAACCTAAAAGGTCACACCAAATTTTGAATGAAGGTAAAATTCAAATAGTAATTCTAAAGAGTTAGAATTAATTGATAAATCTAATTTGATTAGATGTCAATTAAAGGAATATATTAAATTAATCAATTAGATTGATTAATTAAATTTTGGATATTAATTTAGTAATTAATGGAATTACTAATTAATAGTTGGAATTTAAAATTGGATTTTAAATTTCAAATCCAAATAATAATATGATTATTAAATAAGGAAATTGGAAGAAAAGATTAAAATAATAAAGTCTTGAAAAATGTTTTCAAGAATTATTATTTTATTATTTTATCTTTAATATGATTAAAGATTCAAATAATTGAGAGACAAAATAATGGTGGTTGATGGTGGTTATAAACCACTCCACATTATTAATTAAAAGTCAATATTTGGTATGATAACTTAAATAAAATCTGATTTTATTTAAAAATAAATAATTATCAAATATTGATTATTTTATGCTAAAATGTTTAGTATAAATAGGTGCAAAATGTTTGCACATAAATTGCTAAGTTTTTCTAAATTCTTCCAAAGAGAAAAAACATCCAAATAGTAATTGATAAAGCAAGAAAGAGTTCTTGTAAAATTTCCTTATAATTATATATATATTCTATACTTATTGAAAAACCGAGTAGTTTCTACTAGCGAAGAAACTATAGTCGGAACCGGAGTTCAAAAGGTGGATACTCTTAGAGGGAAGACATTTGAATTCCTAAAGCGAGTAACATCAAGAAGTGGACGTTACCAAACCGGGAATTGATTTTCTCATCCATCGTCGTTTTTTGAAGGAGTTCAAGAACAAAGGTAATTTTATAAATTACATATCAAATCAAAATTAGTAAAAGTTACTAGATTTTAAATGATGCTTATTTGTTATCTCGTTATACTTATGTACGGAATAATTATTTATGAGATAAATACTTATAAAATTTTAAATTCCGCTGCAAACTCTGTTTCGTACAGTATATCGAACCCAACAAAACTCTGTTGACGGACATTAATGGTTTCATTGTCCATGCAACATATTGTTTTGTTTTGACATATGAATCATGATTAAACACATAGTTGACAGAAGAAAAAAATATTTATTATTGTTGCGGTCAGTCCAACATATGTCTGCCTTCTGACGACACCTTTTGAAAAACATTTGCCACGGAAGCGGATCGCGATCTTTTTCATAGGGTGAAATCCTTTCCATTTCTTATTTATTTTTTTTTTGGCTGCGATGGAAAGATAGGGTTTTGAGAAGTGAAGGGTCGCCTCTTCAACAAAGAAAACGAAAGGTTAATAAATATAGATAACACTTAAGACTAGGTAGAGATATACATCAATTTGACAACTAAATGAGGAAGCATGCAAATCATCATAGTTTTTTAGGTGTAAAAGCAGACAATCAATCAATGCGGTGCGTAACTTATGCGAACAATATGCGAAGCATTTTCGATTTGGATATGCGGTGCAGACAATCAATCAATTCGGTGCGTAACGTATGCAAATAATATGCGGAGTACTTTCGATTTGGATATGCGGTGCAGACAATCAATCAATGCGGTCCATATGGATATGCGAAAAAAATGGCGGATAGTCGTAAATTATGCAGCTTTCGATTTGGATATACGATTCGTTAATTGTGCGGTTGAAGACTAGGCGAATCAACCTAGTTGTGCGATTATTATGGGATATGATATGGAATCGCACAATCAACCCAATTGTGCGATTATTATGGGACATGTTATGCGAATCGCGCAATCAACCCAGTTTCACTAGTTTTTGTTAGTCAATCATGTGCAGGTCACAACTTAGGGCACCAACACAGTATTTTTCCCGTTAAAAGTATTGTTTTCGTTAAATTGGTTTACAAAAAAACTCCATCTTCATCTTAATTGCCATGGATTGGACGTGATGGACAAGATGACGATTTGTGACCTGTTTCTTTACATGTACGACATCTCCTCGGGCGTCTTGGATGAAGAGTTGATGCGTTTTGACCTTCTTTATTTGAAAAAAGTCATTATCACCATCGTATAGAGGGCACTTTGCCCTGTTATGCCCGGTGACCCTGCACCGTGAGCACATCTGCTGACGCCGTACTCGATGTGATGATCCTTCTCCAGCGGAATAACGTTGAGTCTGTGGTCGACCTGCTTGTTTGGGATCATTTGGCGAAATGACCTTTTTACGCATAATTTCTGGGGGCAAGTGTCATTCATCTAGATGTGAGACGGGGCTAACGGTGCTTTGGTACATCCTTGCAACTGAGTAGGTTTTGTAATGGTCATTAATGAACTCCATTATATCTAACCCGGCTTCCCTATTACATATCGTAAATGCACATCATATTAGAATATAACAATTTTTTCTAAAGAAAAAAAAAACGATAATGTTGTTTGGTAAACATTACCGAATAGCCGTAGATGCATGTAAGCAAGGTAGTAGATCTGTTTCAAACACACGACAATCACATGTTCTTGCCTCTAAGTCTACCACGTAGGATCGTGTTTCTTCCATAACCTTATACCGTTGCATGCCGAGTGTGGTAATGGATAGAGTACGACCTTTCTCGAACAAAGGATCCAACCGCAATTGAGTCCACTGCGTTAGCGGATGATTGTGACCCTCGGCGGATGTACGCCGAACAGCAAACCATTTCTCTATCGTTGCTCGAACACACTCCAACAACGAGCAAACGGGTAACATCCTGACCCAACGGAGTTTGTTGTTCAAACTTTCGCATGAGTTGGATGTCATGAATCCATAGCGCCGTACAGGTGTAAAACACCTAGCCCAAGCATTTACTGGAATTTCATTAGTTAGCTTTTTAAATGCTTCAGGTTTCAGGCTTTGGATGGATGACAAGTAACGATAGAAGTTTTCACGCCGATAACAATATGCCGCCTTGTAAAATATGTCCAAGACATATTACGAAAACGCCTCATTTGTTTTGTGATGTGATAACAGCAAAATGAATGATGCGCCTCGGGGAACACTATTGGGACAGAATATATGATAGACTCATGTCTATCCGATACGATGAGGAGGTTATCAGGACAACCATAGGCCCTTTTCAATTGAGTCAAAAACCAACTCCAAGTCTCACGACGCTCTACATCACCAATGCCAACTGCGAGGGGAAAGATTTGGTGATTCCCGTCCAATGTGGCTGCAACAAACATAATGCCCTTGTATTTTCCCTTCAAGTGGGTACCATCTATCACATCACCGGGACATCAATTCGTTGAAAGCCCTCAATGCTTGCTTCTAGAGCAAAGAAAAAGTGTTGGAATACCTTGCCATCTCGTTGCAGTTCGACAATTGTACCTGGATCATGAACCTGCAACATGTGCAAGTAACCGGGAAGCCGCCCCATGATTCTTCATGACCTCCATAAACTTTTTCAAAAGCACGGTGTCTTGCTCGGAGAGACACATTGTAGCTGATCGAAAAACCATACTCCTCCCGCATTTGTTCAATAATTCTCCGTGTAGATACCGTCTGGGTATTTGTCTGAATAGTTGGTGCGTAAATATGAGCGAGAACCTTAGAATTAGCCGAATGGTGTCCATTGTGCGTCAAACTCCCTTCGCATGTATGCTCGAGTTTCAAATTACTGATTCTCCATACATCTCGCTTTGCCCTTGCACATAATTTGTAAGAACACCCTTCATACCGACAAATAGATAGTAACCTAGAAGTGCAGGATTTGGGTGTTCGACACTCAAATCTTTGTTGCAAGTGATACAGTTGGATGACACAAATTAACTCTTCTTTCGAAAGAAAGACAGACCCCAAAGATAATTCTATATTGTTCGAGGGTAAGTGGATGGGTTGTCTATCTGATCCAGTTCATGGGCGGCATAGAAAAGGACCACATTCGTGGCTCAACGTCGGATTGTCTGGTGCTACCTCGATTCATATATGCAAGACTTTCAACCTCAATATGGTCGGTAATTAATCTTAGCTCTTCAATATTCTCGTTATACCACGCCCTAAAAAGCTTGAACATTTTCTTCTCATTGACCTCTTTGTCTTCGTCGCCTGAGTCACCATTGTGCATATTGGTCTGGTCATCATTATTGTCATCGTCACGAGAATGACCTGGTTGGTTCGAACAACCCGCGGTTTGATCATCGGCGCCCCCCCGAGGATATCCAATATGTGTAAATACTAGGGCCTGCTTGATGTGAATATGGGGCCTTGTGGAAAAATGCAGAACTACCAACACCAAAAGAACTCGAAAATACACCTTGGGACGCCATCATTTGCGTGAAGCTTTGTTACGTCGTCCCCGAAATCTCTACATTTACTCGCTTCTCCAATTCCACGTAAATGTTGAGAGTTTTTTGTTCTTCAATCAGCTCTAAGATATCCTCACTGGATTAAAGGTTTATCTTCACAACTCGCTCCCTTCCATCAAATACTGCCCACAATATGTACTCAAAATTACAAGGATCGGCCTTCAATAATGCTTAAACACGAGAAACTACTTCAGAATACATTTTCCGGACGTAATTTATTCTCATCAGCTCTGCCACTTCACCAAGATATGAACACCCGAAAAACGTACCACCATAGCTCACGCATACTCTAACACGGTTGGTAGCCAATCAAATAAGTGAACAACAAAAAGAATTAAAACGAAATAAACAAAAAATTGCAGTAGAGAAGAATGGTGCAGACGTTAATTGTTAGAGATCACTGTTTTTTTGCCTGCATGATAAATGCACAGACAAAATCCTCACCTGTGAAAAAGCAGTCAATTAATGAGGTGCGTAACTTATGCGACAGATATGCGATCAAATTCCGAATAGTCGTAAAATTGCCATGACGATATGGCCCTGCGAAAAAATGGCTCGTAATTGTCAATTAAATTATTCTTTATTCAATTTTGTTATGCGATTCTTCAATATGCGAGCGAAAAAATGTCGCATAATTGTCAATTATTCGGCGGATATATGCGAAAGTTTTTCGCATACTAGTAATTATGCGATTGACTTGGATATGCAATTTCCAGAAAATGCGAATTCAAAAAATTATGCTCATTATATGCGAAAGATTTTTGCAAAGTCATAAATTTTCAAGGTCGATATAGCCCTGCGAAAAGAAGGCACATAATCATCGTAAATTATGTTGCATTCGATTTTGATATGCGATTCTTAAAACTGCAAAAGATGTTCGCATATTTGTAAATTATGCGTTTGATGTGGATATGCGATTAAAAAAATGCGAAATGTTTTCGCATAGTCATAAATTATGCGTCCGGTTGGATATGCGCTGGTTCATTTGGACATGCAAGTGTAATATCGCATATCATTTCGTGAATTTTGGGGTGTAAAAGAAGTTATTTGACGGAGTGGTGTGTAAAAGAAAGAATAGATTTATGACGGGGTGAAAAAGATTTTCGCCCTAATATTTTATGTGAATTAAGTCTCTCCTCCGGGTGAATATCCTATAACTATTCATAAAAAAATAAAAATAAAAACTGGATGACAAATTTTAACATCATTACACATGAAGCATTACTAGTTTATAAATATACTAGTAAATATAAGGATAAACAAACCAAAAAGTATATAAGGGTGCATAATACCAAAAAAACCCGCGGGCCGCGGGCTAATAAGGGCGGGCCACGGGCGATGGATTTCTCAGCCCGTAGAAATGCGAGCCATTTTGGCCCGCCCCTTTTGAACGGCGGGCCAGCGCGGGCCAGAGCGGGCTGGATCGGACCGGCCCGTTTAACACTACTATAATTTATATATAGCCATTATATTTAAATATGTATTTTTTAAAATATGTATTTTTTCTTTTTTTATTCCAAAACGATATATATTATTATAAATCAAAAGTGCACAAATGTGCGAATACAAGCAACTTCTAGCTTAATGAGAACAACCAACAGCTAAAAAGTGGGAGGACAGGTCAAAAGACCGCTTAGAATCCCGACTAGCAACGCTAAAATAAAAACTCGCAACTAAACTAAACAACTACTCGAACAACTAAAACAACTAAAAAAGACCCCAACAGGGTAATGCTCGAATATCGGATCCCAACAGGATAATAAGTTTTACACTCGGGCTCATAGGGGTCAACGGCCCAAACCAAAAACAAAAGACATGAGCAACGCAAACACAATCAACATGAAAACGGACAAAAATAAATACACAAATAAGCTACAACTAAGTCCTTCCCCAGCAAAACAAAACGAGCCGAATCAGCAGGGAACAAATGACTCCAAGCAAGATCTAAAGTCTGAGGGACTGCTTCCGAAACTGACAAAATGCCTATACAAAAGCCAAACCGAAACTCCGAATCAAGCTCGAAATCGACCCACCACCAACCAGAGGAACCACAGCTGACTCCATATGCCGGAACTTCTCGAGCTCTTCTAACACCACTAGCTGAACTCAGAAGCCCCAACCCCCCTCCATCCCCAACACCAGAGGACAAAAGAAGAGGAGGAGACAGCACAGTCCCTCAACTCTAACCGCCACGACGCCAAGCATCGAAACCGCCGAAGCTGCGCCCCACCCACCGGCCCGCACCCCGACCAGACACCACCTCAGACACAGAACCAGAGCCACGAACACCACAATCTGTCGAGCTTGCAGTCCCCGCTTAGCCTGCATTTCCCGCCTGGACCAGAACGGCAATGCCATCGACAACACGGCGATACCAATTTTCTTTTAAAAAAAATCAATCAAATGAAAAAAAAATTGGTAAGTGCATTTTATTTTATTATGTAAAAACATGTTTTTGTTAGTATTTTATTTTCTCGGTTATCTTGTATCATGTATAAACAACATAATTTAAAGTGGACCACATGTTCCTATTTTCTAAGGAGTAAAAATATTGTTAATCTCCTTAATCTATACTGTTTGAATGGTTGATATTAATTATGTGATGGATAGAACTAATAACTAAACATCACACTGTTTCTCCAAATGGTATCTATCAAAAGGTGTCTACTGCCAAAAGTGGTCCACATGTTCCTATTTGTAAAGAGTACAAATACTGTTAATTACCTATTAATTCTATGATGGACATAATTAATAAGTAGACATTGTACATTTATATCAAAAGGTACCATATACAAGTAGGTACCATATATCAAAAGGTACCTTTCTGCCAAAGGGTACCATCAGTTTTAAAAGGTCCCTAGGCTCATCACTTTACAACTACTAAATCTTACACCATCTAAGGAGAAAGTGAAAGAGCCTAGAAGATCCTGACCGAATAAAAAAGAAAGTGTCGAAGCCTCCACCGTTGTCTTCTACAAGTTCTTCAAATAACTCAAACACACACACAAGCAATGGCTGTAGGTATGTAAATCTCCATCATTCCGCTGCACCGATATATGATTGAATCGGATAAATTTTCTTACATTGGTATCAGAGCGAGTTTGTGTTATGTATACTAGTGCAGTACCCGTGAGATGCACGGACTAGTTTTATTATGATAAACATTTAGATTTGGAGGAGTGGATGATTGGAAAAACGTAAAACACATGTATTGGAATAAAACAAAATGTAACTTATATATTATTAAACATATCATTGTACACAATATTATTTGTTTGGTCTTTTGGTATATCATCAAATTATATTAGGATTCTATATATGCTTAAATAAATTAATTAAATTGTTTAGCAGGATATGTATGATATGATTTATATTGGTTTTATAAAGATTGCATAGCCAAATATAGCGGAGATTGTAAAACGTCTTTCTTGATAATTTATAGTCTTATTATTTTAAATTTGTAAATTACTTAATTTAAGGAAGGTAAAAATTGTGTAAGAGTATGCAGTCAATTTCAAATTTTTATTATAGAGGATTAAATACAACTCAATTTTTTTATGATGCTCCAACCCGATATCATTTTGAATTTCAACTAAATATTATCCGACTCTATTTTACGTTTAAAAAAACACCCGAACTAAAGAAAGTAGTAGGCAAATGATAAGGGATTTTTAAATTTTAATTTTCAATTTGAAATTTGGCCCGATTTCTATGCAATTCAATTTTTTTAATAAACATAACATGTTGCAATTAAGTAAAGATATGTGTTATAGTATTTTGCCTAATTAAAAATTTCCATTTTAAGATAAAAAATTTTTTTAATAAAAAATGAGAATTGTTTTTACAAAATTGTCATGCCGAATTTCTCATAAATTAACCCGATTTTTATGCAATCTTATTTTTTAATAAACAATTGATCTATTTCAATTAGGAAAAGATATATGTGATAGTATTTGTCTAATTCAAGATTCTCAATTTTATGGTAATCAGGTTTTTAATAAAAACTGAGGAAAAAAAATTGATTTTGCAAAATTGTTAGCAACAGTCGAGATTTACCTAAATTAAATCCACAGAGCCAATGAATTTAGAGTGCATATATATTTTATCAATTGTTGGGAATAACTAAAAAAGAAAATTAAAAACTGCCAAAAATATAATGCAATAAATGTTTGTTGACTTTTTTGTTACTATTTTTTGCAAATAGGTTCTCTTTATATATATATATATATATGTTCAAATTTGAGTTATTATCCATGAAATTGTGATATTAAATTTGTTGATAATTTAATTTGTTCATGGAGAGTTATTTTGGGATTTGAGTATGGAATTTGATAAATTTCATGTATATATGTGATGTTTCATGAATTTGGATGAAATTTTTTGTTGTTTTGGGGGCTATATAATGTTGTTTTTAAATCAGGTGTGCAACCGGGTCGAGTTTTGACCCGGTTAGATGTTGAAGATGATTAAAAAATGTGTTATACTGCGGATTGAACCCGAAATTGATGCATGTGAACATCTTCCAAATGACTGTCTCACTACTCTGCCATCACGCTCCCTGTTATCATTATGAACTTTAATTTACTTAAATGCTTACTTGGAACTTTAGTACACGTTTAATGAATAGATATCATTTTATGATTAATATGTTTATGCTTGAATTATTTGTATGCTTTGAATTTATAAAATTATGCATGCAATAAAATTATGTTTG
>CACSLK010000214.1:8358913-8372013 GCA_902706635.1 Striga hermonthica
TAAGAATAAGCTTGAAGGGTATTTTTTTTTTTGGTACAGGGACCTTCCAGTTTCCGGATCCACAGGGGAACTGACTAATCCGGAATCGAGCCGGGTAGGATCACAAGGTATATTTAACGTAGAATAAGGTAACGGTCGCCAATTTACCTTAAATAATTAAACGTGAAGTGTTCTAATAATGTGTGACATGGTTTTTCTACACCACCCCCAACTGTCTCAAGTATAAATAAAAAAAAAAAAAAAAAGAAGCATTGAACCTCATCGTGAATTGCCTGCTACGTTTTGTCATTGACAAGAAAGTTGTTGGATTCAAGTGTCATCGTTGTTTCAGATGTGATTTTTCAACGTGGGCTTAAAATAATACTACCTCCTTTTTAAAACTAGTAAAGAGCACGTGCGATGTACGTGGTGTCGAATGATTTTCGCGGAGTAAGTTTGCAAAATACATAAATTAATTTATTTATTAAACATATCATTGCAGAAATGAAATAAAATATAGAAAAAATGAATTCATATATGATCTTTTATTTATTTAGAATTAACGTAATGATCTCTCATATAAAAAGAGTGAAATAACGTTTTACAACCCCAACAAAAATATATATGATCTTTTATTTATTTAGAATTAACGTAATGATCTCTCATATAAAAAGAGTGAAATAACGTTTTACAACCACAACAAAAAAATATATATAAAAACAAATCTCTAATAAAAAACACAAAGATTTTCTTTCGTTTTGACGTTCTCATAAGAACATTCATAGTCGTTGAAGTTCAATACATCAATACTATTGCAAAATTTTTCTTAATTCATTTGGCAAAACGCCAATTTTATTCAAACACTTAAGAAACATACTGACCCAACATATAGTCAAATTTCATGATCGTATGATCTTTATAACAAGATACTTCTACTAACAAAGGATAAATATCTCTATGAAATAACTAACGGTGTCACTAAAATTGCTGATATTTTTTATCACTTTATAAACTACTAATTCCTCTTATTTAATTTGCCAAAACGCTAATTTTATTCAAACACTTACAACATGCTTGTTTGGTGGGATGAGATCGGAGAAAAATAATCCAAACCTGTGGGATTATTCGAATCCCACCATAAAGGAGGGATAGACTTATCCCACTGCCATAGGATAAAAACAATTTTAATCCCGGGCCAAGCAATCTATCTAGGGTCAGATCCTAGCAACCAAACATGGGATTAAGGCATGATAAGGCGGGATATCCTGCCTTATCCTAGAAAGCAAACAGACACTTAAAAAATATTCTGACCCAACATATAGTTAAAATTCATGATCGTATGATGTATATAGCAAGGTACTTCTACTAACAAAGGATAAATATCTCTATGAAATAACTAATGGTGTCACTAAAATTGCTGATATTTTTTATCACTGTATAAACTACTACATTCTTATGTCTCTAGATATATTAGTGTCTACTCCATTGATGCATCGCCCCACGAGGTGGGAATGTACTTTATCTCCAAATAAAAGTTGACTTTCCAAAATATTGGTTACATGTACTTCTCCCGAGGTGCTAAATTATTTTTTGAAATCATCATACATTACCTGAAAGTACCTCTAAAGTAATTGGAGATATGTTCAAGCACAATACACCAATGAGATTATAAATATTTCTATAAAAAGTGACAACTTCATTCTAACATTCAGAACTGTTTTGATACTCCTACATTTCATTTTCAGTGTTATTTATTTAGAATGTAAAACAACAACATAATATATTTTTTGCAATGATAACAAAACGAACAAAACAATGAGAAATTATTGAGAAACATATCATTTGTTAAATTATTTGACAGTAGAAGAAGTAGAATTCCATTATAGGGCGATACTTTTAGTCATCTGTAAAGTTTATTATTATTGAGTCATGATTAAAATATACATCATGTATACAAATTTTTAGATTTTTTAATTATTTAAAATTGAAAATAAATAATATATGATCATTATTTATGAGAATCAATTTCTTACATAGTCTATTAATTTAAACGCTAGCAACAAAAAAGTAGTAATTTTAAAAGACTTTTTGTTTGTAAATATTGATATTCATACTTTTCTAAAAAAATTAGCATGTTTTCTTTTTCTCATTGCATTATTATTATATTATTTGTTTCTTATTTTATAGACAAATAATATTTTATTAGCTAAGTAATTAAAGCACATTTATACATATTACGGTATTTTTTGTTTGTGTTTTATATAATGATGTTATCAAATTATCTAATTTATTAGGCTACAATTAATATAATCACATAAGATTAAATGTAATGTAATATATTTGAGAAAATTGTACTTTTTATACGAATTATTGAATTAAAAAGTTTAAAAAATTTTCCAATGTTTGTTAAAATATTAATTAACTAAGTCATTTTCATAATCACTGAATACATATATGGTACCACCATTATAGGATTCTTTTTCCAGCAGTAATTGACTTCACATCGCTAATGTTATTTCATTTACTTTCTTTGATTTAGTCTTTCCTTTTATTTATGACTTCTCTTTGTTTCGCTTCGTTTGTACCCTAAGGTGCATTTGCAATAGTTTCAGCATTACGACAAACTCGTGTCAAACATATATAGGATTTGGGGGCTCTAGGCAAAACGTGGGAACAATTAGAAGTTTACACCCATTTTTTTTACTTTTTTTTTTAATATGAATTGTTTCAAATTCATGTATGAAAACATACCACAAGTTTATCTTATGTTATTTTATATTTAATAAAATTGATTTACCTTGAATATAAAATTTATTATATTATATACTTTAAGACCAATTTATTATTTTAAATTAGTACTGATATATCACTACAAGAATAATCATTTTTAGTGACGATAATTTTTGTCGCTATGTCGTCAGAAAAATACCGTCGCTAATAATGTCCTACTACTGTCGCTATACGTTTGAATGCCGTCACAATAATACCTCTTATTGTGACGGTATTTTTTGTGACGACATAGCGACAAAAATTATCGTCACTAAATTTTAACGCCAATTACATTGAATGTGTTATATTTTCTATCGTATCTAAAATTTTCATAATAATAGTTGCACACAATATTATATATAATGCATTTTTTTTTATAGAATTAGAGTCCTAGTTTTACTACAAGAAAATGAGAAAATTCCAACAAAAATTACAACAAATATAACGATTTTCTTATGTTGATTTATGAAAAATCTTGACTTTTGGTTTCTTAAATATATTTTAACTTTTTGTGATTGCATAGATTTATTAAAATGTATTACAAATGAGAAAGATGATAGATTATGTAAAGTATAATTTATAAATTGCAATGACATGTTATTTTGATGGTATATTTTTTTCTATTAACTAAATAATGCTCCCAAATATGAAATTATTTTGGATCTATCACTACAATTATCTTTTCAATGGAACTTCTATTGAATTTTTGCATAATACCAATGACAATTTTTTCAACGATTTGAAATATGGTCCAAAAAAAATTTCAATTGAAATTCAGGTAATTGAAATCTTTAAATCCACTAAAGTTCATGTAATTTAATTTGAACTCTATTGGAATAGCCAATGAAAATTTCCAATGAAAGCAATATATTCGTTGGAATTTTCAGTAGAATACCTTACCATTGAGTTTTTCATTGCAGTATAGCAATATTTTGTAGTCCTTTCAAACATTATTTTTTATGTAATATTTATTGAGTAATTGTATTTACAACTTCTCTATTAAAAATATATTAAACACGTGAACTTTTTAATTCCTATATTTTTTTTTTCAGAAATCACTCATTATTTTATCTCAATATTACTTATTAATTTACCAATTGAGTTACATTTCTTACATATTAAATATTATATAATTAAAATATTTCTTATTTTATATGCTCAACATGATACTTGTATATTATATTAAAAAAACTAATATAGTAAATAAAAAAGTTATTTAAATTAGAATAATAAAGATTTTTTTTTCTAATCTACATGGATAAATGTACAAATTACTATTGTCTATCACCTCAAATTAACACATAAAATTAATAAGAACAAAAAACTAACAAGCGTTTAACAGCTCAGTTCGATTACATCGATAAGTATATTTTTAGAAGGTTTATATTTAGTTATTATTTTTGTTTATTAGTTTGTTT
Source organism: Striga hermonthica (assembly GCA_902706635.1). Lineage (NCBI taxonomy): Eukaryota > Viridiplantae > Streptophyta > Magnoliopsida > Lamiales > Orobanchaceae > Striga > Striga hermonthica. The sequence continues at coordinate 8,363,080 of CACSLK010000214.1, forward strand.
TATATTTATTAGTACGTGTCACAACTTAGTTATTATGCATATTATTTCTTATATTTCATTTTTTTTAAACTCTGTCTTGTTCTTTCACATGTTTTTAACTGTGGATTTGTCAGAAAAGACATAAGATAAAGTATAGGATTTTTTTGATCATCTGTCTCATTATATATCAAATGTTTGTATATCCTATATTATATTATATTTTATTACAATTTTTTAGTTAATATTTAATTAAATATTTACAATTCATAAATTCATTAAAAATATTGTCGAGTCAACTTTTGTTCATAAATTTTTAAAATATATTATTTTCATTGATTTGCTTATGTTGAATTAAGAAAAGTTATTTTTTTAACTATAACTCTATTGATGTGTTAAACATGTATTATAGATGAGAAAGATGACAAATTATGAAAAATATAATTTATAAATTATAATGACATTATGTTATTTTAATGGTATACTTTTTCTATTAACCAAATTATGCCTCAAGTTTTAATACAAGTCTCGCACCCCGACCGGCTGGAAATCGCCTCAAGCTCGTTCTCCTCGCCGGTTGAACGTGGAACCTGCACGAAACTCCCACACCGGAGATGTTTTCCGGTGAAGAGCCTGCAACGCTCAAGTCAGATCTTGAGAGGTAATATAAGTATGTGGAAAATATGTGAGAGTATGAGAGATTGTATCTAAAAGTGAGGATTCCCGTCCCTATTTATAGGGACGAGCTACCTGTTCTACACGCGCGTCTTAGGCGAGTTTAGCCAGCTGTCCTCTGCTCGTCCGTACAACCGCGCGCCTCCACTACCCCTGATGTCAGAGGACGCGTCGAACCTGTCAGAGAATGTCAGAGTTCGTTACAGCCGCGGGCCACTCGTGAAGCGCCACGTGTCCTCCTTCCTCGTACCGGCAGCTCTCTCTTCTGTTCTGATGCTCGACCAGATCTTCAGTGAACGCTGGGTTATCTCTGGGGCGTAATGTAGTCAAATCCTCAGCCCCAGTCTGATCACTTTTCCTCGACCAGATGCTCAAGCCCCCGATATTTGTTCTTCTCCCTTGCCTATCTTCTTTCCTTAATTAGGGCTGTTCGGTCCGATTTTACAATGACAGATATACAAATAAAATATCATTTAGAAATTCCAGTTAATGTCTTACAGTGATGTCTTTGGAAAAAAAAAAGTTAATGTCTTACCGTTGGATTTTTGATTGCAATGTACCATTTTTTTCATTCCTTTATATATCATAATTTTTATTAGGAGTTTTTGTTATTAATTAATTGTATTTATAATTTGTATATTAAAAATATATTAAACAAGTGAACTTGGTAATCCATATTATCTTTTTAGAAATCGCTCATTATTTTATCTCAAAATTACCTATTAATTTATCTATTGAATTGCATTTCTTGCACTTGCATATTACATAATGAAAAGTATTATTGTATATATATAAAAAATATGGCATTAATATATTATATTAAAAACTAATAGCAAATAAAACGTTATTTAAAATAAAAAATAATAATTTTCTAAGAAAAATAAATTTATAACCTTCATGGATAAAAGTATAAATAACTGATGTCTATCACCTAAAATTTATATACAGAACTAAATAGCGCAAAAAATTAAACAAATTTTAAAATTTCTATAATTACTTTTACGAATTATATATTTTATTTATTGCTTTTATTTATAGTTATTAGTAAGTGTTGCAACTTTATTATAAATTTAATATTATTTATCATATTTAATATTTTTTACTTTATATTGTTCTTTCATATGTTTTTAATGTGTGTGTGTGTGTGTGTTTGTGTGTAACTTTTCGGTTTGTTCAAAAGTATATAAAATTAAGTATAGCACTTTTTGGGTCATATGCCTTATTATATCAACTGATTTTATATTTTTATATTATTTTATATATAATTATAATCTTCTCATTTATACTCAAATATATATATTTTTTTTATTTCGTACATTTTTTTTAAAAAAAACCATTTTATTGTAATAACACATATAAATAAATAAATGACTAATGATAATATATGAATATAATTTTTTGATAAAAAAGTAATTAATTTGCAACATGTAGGCATATCATGATTCTCGAGTTATTTTTAATTAGTTTGTAGATAATTATATGGCCAAAATTAATCCATATTGTTAAAGTGGTATCTCATTAGACGTGAAAACAAATCGATTCAGTTTTAATATTATACAATTTCATAAAATTGTTCTGATCTTTGTAGTAAAGAAGTTGAATAGATTAGAAGATTATGTTGCAGAACAATCATTCAACAATTAATCTCGCATACTATCATATATTTTTTTATAGGTTATTTTGAAAATAATGTTTCTATATCTTGTGGTTGTTATGAGAAAAACAATATCGATTTCTAGTTTTATAAGTGTTTTAGTTTTATAAGTGTTTTCAACAATTAATCTCGCATACTATCACACATTTTTATAGGTTATTTTAAAAATAATGTTTCTTTATAAAGCAATTTTAAAGATATGTGGAAGAAAACAATTGTATTTTAGGAGTGTGGAATGAGTTGTTCATGTATTTGCATTTAATTAATTGATATTAGTTATTAATTAATAATATAAGATATGATGACATTAGTATATTACCAATTTGCCATTAAAAACATGTCAAAGTAAGGGTTTTTTAGGTAGTTCATTTTTTAATTAAAAATATAAATAAAATATAATGTGTATTAATGTATTACTAATTTGTCATTAAATTTATGTCAAATTAAGGGTTTTTTGTTATGAGAAAAACAATATCGATTTCTAGTTTTATAAGTGTTTTAGTTTTATAAGTGTTTTCAACAATTAATCTCACATACTATCACACACTTTTATAGGTTATTTTGAAATTAATGTTTCTTTATAAAGCAATTTTAAAGATATGTGAAAGAAAACAATTGTATTTTAGGAGTGTGGAATGAGTTGTTCATGTATTTGCATTTAATTAATTGATATTAGTTATTAATTAATAATATAAGATATAATGACATTAGTATATTACCAATTTGCCATTAAAAACATGTCAAAGTAAGGGTTTTTTAGGTAGTTCATTTTTTAATTAAAAATATAAATAAAATATGATGTGTATTAATGTATTACTAATTTGTCATTAAATTTATGTCAAATTAAGGGTTTTTTAGGCATTATGAATTTTTACAAAAACACTCATCCTTTTAAAGTAGTATAGATAGATAAGTGTCGTTTTGACTTTTTTTATTCACCCATTTTACTATGTATCTAGACATATTTATGTCTAGATACATAGCAAAATAGATGATTCAAAAAAGTCAAAACGACACTTATTTTGAAAAGGAGGGAGTATATGTTATTCCCTCGTGGATGTGACTATAAATATAGAATGGTTAGTAAGTTAGACTTATGTCTAACCTAGAATGGTTAGAGAGCTTGTACAATAGTTACTCAAATAGATGAATCTCTTTATAACATGTTATCAACAACAAACATCTATTTATAATATGAACTGTCATGGTTGGAGGATGTATTGGTGGTGTTTGAATATACACTTATGAGTGTAATGAATTTCACCTGGGCTCTTTTAACTCGAACGGCCTCCGTACCTGCAGAACCCAACGCCGAAAGTGGTCCCGGCGTCGGGCCTCCGATACCTAAGTGAGTGCTCGTAAATGAGAGAGAGAATGTAGAAATGAATGAATAGAGGCGTCGAGCCTCCGATGCCTAAGTCAGTGCTCGTAAATGAGAGAGACTGTAGTAATGAATGAATAGAGGATGAGAGAATGAGATACCTTAGCCCCCCTTTTATAGGGAGAGTGTACCTTTTGGGCTCAAGTTGGGCTTGGCCCATATCCTTATTCTATATGTCTTCGTCCATACGTGGGCTTATTGTAGACATCGAAATTTAATATTTTATTAATTAATGTCTTTATTTATTTTGGGACATATATCTAAGATAAATAAAATATTTAATTAATAAATTAATTATTTTTTGCCCACCAAGTCAAATTTTAGGATAAGGAAGAGATTATATCAAATCTTAGTAAAAGGAAAGAGATTATGTCAAATCATGAAGGACCAATCCAATTGAAGTCTTCTTCTCCAAGACCTCTCTCTCCTACACCTATAAATAGAGTTTTCCTCAATGCCACAAATCACACCTCAAACACCTAAAAAAAATATCAAACACATCTCAAAGATTAAAGTCTCAAATTCAAGGGCTCTCAAGAACCCTCTTGAAGATTTGAAGAAGTTCTTGAAGAACCGCTCGAAGTCCATTCAATGAAGAAGAAGGCCAAGAAGAAGAAAAAGATCTAGCGACTCTTCCCCAAGAAGTAAAGAGACGACTTCCACTCCTCTCAAGTCAATCCAAGAATATCAACGACGTTCAAGCGACATTCAAGCCCCGTTCGTTGAGAAGTTCAACCAACATAGCGTCTGATTCGAGAAAAAGCTATCAAGCCCTTGAGTCAACGTTATTCAAGTCAAAGTCCCTCTTTCCAGAAGATCAAAGAAACAAGTTCTCCAAAAAGTTGTCTTCAATCAAGTCAAGGCCTAACATTTAATACACAGGAATAAGTCATTCGACCCCCAAATTAATGTTAGAGAATTTCAAGACCAAGCCCGAAGGAGGTTTAATCGTCAAATCCATCTTTCAAGATCTCAAACCCAAATTCATGAAGAGAAGAATCAGAGGAGATAAATAGAGATTGTACCCGCATATCGTTTGATCGAGATATAACCAAGTTGTACATAAATTTTATGTTTTTCATAAAATTATTTGTTACAAATTTGGCACCCCCAGTGGGACTTTCTCTACCTCTCATCTCTTCTCTCCAAATCAAGTTCGAAGATCTTTGAAGATGCATGAAGACCTCTTTGAAGAAAATATACATGGGAGCAATAAAGAATGATGTCTTCCGAAGCCATGAAGCATGGGGGCAATTCACATGAAGAGCTCCATCAAATATTCAAATGCTCCTTGATATTAGCCTAAACTATCTACGTATATAATGCTCCTTGATATGAGCTTAAACTATCTACATATGCTCCTTGATATGAGCCTAAACTATCTATATGGCTCATTGACACGAGCATAAAATGTCTTCAAATCAAGATCTCCTTGACATGAGAATAAAAGGTCTACATATCAAACTTGAAGGCTCCTTGACACGAGCATAAAATGTCTACATATCAAGATCTCCTTGATACGAGAATAAGCGGTCTACATGTAAAATTTGAAGGCTCCTTGACACGAGATAAACGGTCTACATGTAAAATTTGAAGGCTCCTTGACACGAGCATAAAATGTCTACAAATTTGAAGGCTCTTTGATACGAGCATAAAATGTCTACAAAATTGAGGACTCCTTGATACGCGTATAAACTATCTGTCAAATCAAATTAAGACTCCTTGATACGAGTTTAAACTATCTACAAATTATGTCGGATGAAGAAATCCTTGATATAAGTATAAACTATCTACAAATTATGTCAAATGAAGAACTCCTTGATATGAGTTTAAACTATCTACAAACTCAAGTTGAAGAACTCCTGGATAAGAGTTTAAACTATCTACATATCCAAACCAAATTCAAAATTTTGAGACTCATTCACTACCAAGTCATTTTGTCCGTGAACAAGTCTCAAGGGGGCATTTGTAGACATCGAAATTTTAATATTTTATTAATTAATGTCTTTATTTATTTTGGGACATAAATCCAAGATAAGTAAAATATTTAATTAATAAATTAATTATTTCTTGTCCACCAAGTCAAATTTTAGGATAAGAAAAGAGATTATATCAAATCTTAGGAAAAGGAAAGAGATTATGTCAAATCATGAAGGACCAATCCAATTGAAGTCTTCTTCTCCAAGACCTTTCTCTCCTACACCTATAAATAGAGCTCTCCTCAATCCCACAAATCACACCTCAAACACCTAATAAAAAATATCAAACACATCTCAAAGATTAAAGTCTCAAATTCAAGGGCTCTCAAGAACCCTCTTGCAGATTTGAAGAAGTTCTTGAAGAACCGCCCGAAGTCCATTCAATGAAGAAGAAGGCCAAGAAGAAGAAAAAGAGGCGGCGACTCTTCCCTAAGAAGTAAAGAGACGACTTCCACTCCTCTCAAGCCAATCCAAGAATATCAACGACGTTCAAGCGACATTCAAGCCCCGTTCGTTGAGAAGTTCAACCAACATAGCGTTTGATTCGAGAAAAATCTATCAAGCCCTCGAGTCAATGTTATTCAAGTCAAAGTCCCTCTTTCCAGAAGATCAAAGAAACAAGTTCTCCAAAAAGTTGTCTTCAATCAAGTCAAGGCCTAACATTTAATACACGGGAATAAGTCATTCGACACCCAAATTAATGTTAGAGAATTTCAAGATCAAGCCCGAAGGAGGTTCAATCGTCAAATCCATCTTTCACGATCTCAAACCCAAATCCATGAAGAGAAGAATCAGAAGAGATAAATAGAGATTGTACCCGCATATCGTTTGATCGAAATATATTCAAGTTGTACATAAATTTTATGTTTTGCATAAAATTATTTGTTACACTTATCTTCCAATATATATTCGTTTTATGATTTTATCCATCAATCCGGTCTGTTATAATATCCTATATCATCTAGTCCCCCCACTATGGTCGAGTAAGCATAACTCGATCCAAGAGTATAATGTCTCTTCGAGCCGCTTCCGTCAACCTGCCACTAAGGTTATAATTTGAAGAAGTTCTCGATCACAGAATAATCATAAAACTCCCTAATGAGCACCGAGAGACCGTAATGGGTTGAAAATCGAGTGACCATCCACTGCGATAAATAATTGAAGGACCTTCAACAGAGGTCAAAAAACTGAAAGCCAAAAGCCGAATGACAACTGAGGTCGAAAATTGAAGCCAAGAATCGAATGACAGCTAAGGTTGAAAACCAAGAACCGAGAGACCACTGAGGTCGAAAATCGAGAATCGAGAGACCGTTGAGGTCGAAAACCGAGTAATCGCCGATGAGGTCGAAAGCCGAGAACCGAGAGACCGCTGAGGTCGAACACTAAGAATCGCGGATGAGGTCGAAAGCCGAGAATCGAGAGACCGCTGAGGTCGAACACTACGAATCGAGAAACCACTGAGGTCGAAAACAAAGTAACTGCCGATGAGGTCAAGAGATGAGAATCGAGAGACCGCTGAGGTCTAAAATCGAAAACCGAGACTGAAGTCGAAAACCATATACCCGATCTCCCAAAGACTTGAATTTGAAAATTTGAACTTAAATCTTCTACTTTTTCAATCACCTTGTTCGAACTCTCTCCACTCAATGATAGGCCTTTCCGGTTACCTCATCCTATCGCCCCCCAGTTCAAAATTTAAAATTCAAGCCTGCTGTATATCCTCTCAAAACCCGAACGACATGACTTCGTGAACTGCTCTGAATGAACTCCCTCGACCTGCTCGAGCAGTTATTAATATCCTCGACCTGCCACCGAGGTTGAAAAATAATTTTGACAAGACCAGACCAAGCAAAAACCATCAACCTGCTCGTGCCGTAATGAATCTCATCTACCTACCATTGAAGTCGAAAAATCAATTCAACACAACCATAATCAAATAAAAATGCAATCGACCTGCTCGAGCAGTTATGAATATCCTCGACCTACCACCGAGGTTGAAAAATAATTTCGACAACACCAAACCAATCAAAAACCATCAACCTACTTGAATAACAATGAATACCATCGACTTGCCAATGAGGTCGAGAAAATCAAATCCAACAAAACCAGAATCAAATACACCATCAACCTGCTCGAACAATAATGAGTACCATCTTCTCGACCTGCCGTTGAGATCGAAAAATCAATTCAATAAAACTAGAATGAAATAAAAAACCATCAACCTGCTTGAGCCATCATGAATACTATCGACCTGCCACTGAGGTCGGGAAGATCAAAAGCACCAACACAACCTGCCACTGTGGTTGAAAGCACAAATACCACAAAACCAAATCCAATAAATCCATTAACATGCTCGAGCTTTCCGTAACGACATGTCATTGAGGTTAAAAGCACAAATACCACAAAACCAAATCTGATAAATCCATTAACCTGCTCGATGTATCCGTAATGAGCTTGATCGACTTGCCACTGAGGTCAAAAGCACGAATTCCACAAAACCAAATCAAGTAAAACCATTAACCTGTTCGATCTATCCATAATGAGCTTGATCGACCTGCCACTGAGGTCAAAATCACAAGTTCCACAAAACAAAATCAAATAAAATCATTAACCTGCTCGAGCTATCTGTTATGAGCTTGATCGACCAGCTACTGAGGTCAAAAGCACAAAATCCACAAAACAAAATCAAATAAAACCATTAACCTACTCGAGCTATCTCTAATGAGCTTGATCGACCTGCCACTGAGGTCAAAAGCACGAATTCTACAAAACCAAATCAAATAAAACCATTAACCTGCTCGAGCTATCCATAATGAGCTTGATCGACCTGTCACTGAGGTCAAAAGCACGAATTCCACAAAACCAAATCAAATAAAACCATTAACCTGCTCGAGCTATCCATAATGAGCTTGATCGACCTGCCACTGAGGTCAAAAGCACGAATTCCATAAAACCAGATCAAATAAAACCATTAACCTGCTCGAGCTATCCATAATGATCTTGATCGACCTGCCACTGAGGTCAAAAGAACGAATTCCATAAAACCATTAACCTGCTCGAGCTATCCATAATGATCTTGATCGACCTGCCACTGAGGTCAAAAGCACGAATTCCAAAAAACCAAATCAAATAAAACCATTAACCTGCTCGAGCTATCCATAATGAGCTTGATCGACCTGCCACTGAGGTCAAAAGCACGAATTCCACAAAACCAAATCAAATAAAACCATTAACCTGCTCGAGCTGTCCACAGTGAGCTTGATCGACTT
>CACSLK010000214.1:8407146-8424365 GCA_902706635.1 Striga hermonthica
AACTGGGTCCAGTTATACCGATTAAATCCGGATATCATGTTGAGTCTAGTAGAGCATCTTAACATGATTAATCAGTTAATTTATCAGTCTGAGCATAGTCATTAGTAATTGTTTATATTTTTTTTCAGTTTAATCAGGCATCAGCACTACCTGCATTTTCAGCAGTTCAGGTGGGGACTCAGACTAAGTACTACATTAATTATAATATCGCTATCATGTTTGTGGTATGTATTATCAGTATCCGCTCGGAATGGTCGCTGGTCCATTCTGGGTTCTAGTGGCCCTAATCTGCCCACTAGAGTGTGCACATGGTGTCCGGTATTAGTTTGTGCCGGCAGATGTTCAGTTTCAGACAGGTGACGTATGTCACGAGATCAGTATCAGATTATTCAGTACCGGTATCAGTTATCAGTTCAGTTATATATACCAAGATCATGATATTGTTATTATTTTCACTGTTTTACTTTAGTATGAGTTTCCACGGATCACAGTGTTATAGTGCTCACGCCCCATGTATTTCATGTTTTTCAGGTAATAGGGTTGGGTACGAGGAGTGAGCTGACGTGCTGTTCAGGACATTTGTTTTGTTATGTATATGTTATGTTTTGGCCACGCTGTTATTCCGCTAAAACTTTCAGTACTTAAACTCAGCTTTTTTATCCGACGTTAGTCGGTTAATACATTATATAACCGTTTTTATTATAAGTTTTAAAATTAACGGTTTTTCAGTCAGATTTTCACGGTAGCACTCTGAATCAGTTTCGCAAAATAAGTATTTTATTAAATTATTCAGAAAATTTGTGAAAAATGCGTACTCACATAATATCACCTCATAAAATTTCTAATGAAGACGATATTGCACTCGCATTTCTTGACCAACATGATCGTTTGGCGCCTCTCGTCTAAGCTATTTTAGGACTATTTTTATTATTATTATCACTTCTTTTATTTTTAAATAAATAGGTAGCTATTTTATTTATTTTCCTAATTATCCCTTAATTATTTTGGGAGGGTTTGAATGTAGTAGGACTCTTGCTCTTTCTTTAAAACTAATGTACGCCAGAAGTAGCAGGGAGATTTAAGAAGGAAATAAAACTTTTATCGTTCGATTATCTTTGCTTCTTTCATTGTGCTTTCGTCTGCGTCAATTTCTTTCGTACATCTACATAATATCAACTTTAATCATTACAAATATTATTTAATTTTAAATCTCATTTATTCAAAATAACTCACGTTAATTCACCAAAACGAATCATAATCGATTTAATCCATATCCAATCTCCTAAAATGTGACCATATCCCTCCTTTATATAATTTCAAAACGTGCTGAGCCTACATGACTGGCTCACACGCTTTGGAATCTTACTTGGCAATATTTTATGCTTCGTTTTTGGCTCGAATAAAATTTAATTTAATTATACTGCCAAAGAAATAGGCTCGAACATACTATAATTATATTTGGTGTCTACAAAACAATTTATGGTAATTGATGATGTTTAATATACATAATTACATACCATGTTTATGTTTAAATACCATATTTTTTTAATCTTACAAATTATTTAAGGCAAATTCTCTAATGCCAAAATTTCATTACACACCAAACGCCATGTATGTGGCATTTTATCAATTAATTGTGGAATGAAGAAACCTAAATATTGATTACTATAAATATATATGCTATACTCAATTTTGCTATAAAGTCAACAGTTGGCTCCATAGTGGAGCTATCCTTCTATATACAACAAATAAATCTACCATATTTATAGAATTATATTAATATTATTTAAGTAATCAGAGCATATGGTAGATTTACTTTTTGCATTAACGCTCCCCTACCCACGATGAGCACATGTTAATATGCCCACCGCTTATGTGGCATGCACACATTGGTGATGTATTTTTTTAACATATTCATATCACCAATGTGTACATGCCACATCCACTGTTGGCATATTAACTTGTACCCACCGTGAGTAGGTGAGCATTACTCTTACTTTTTGTGTATAGAAGGTTGGGTCTACTTGGAACCAACTGTTGGCTTCATAGCAAAATCGATGTTACACCATAACTTTTTTTATTTAATTTATTTTCAATTAAATACATGGGGGTATTGATTTAATTTAATACTGATTTTTATAAATATATGTGTTATACCATATATAATCAAATTGTTTAAATATACTATTATTGTATTATTAATTTTTAAATTTAAATATAAATTTCTAAAAATACCCGTGTAATACACAAGTATTGTACTAGTAACTAATATAAAAGGGAAAAGTGACGCAAGTACTGAAAGTACCCATTATTTTGGACAATATACATTTCTTCACAAATACTCCTAAAGGTAAGGACCAAGCTTGAATAAACTATGAAAATGTGATTAGTCTACTTTTGCCCTAATTACTACTACTTTAATGGTTTCTTTAAATGTATATAATTTTGCTTCAAAACACGATGGTTGCGAAAAAATCTATAAATCTATAAAAGGGCAGGAGTGTTGGCAGAACTTAAAATACTTAAGCCAAGTTAAAATTTAACTTTTGGGTATATTGGTTATGCGAATAAAAATAGCGCATATCAATTAGGTATGTTCGATAAACTTAATTGATAAGTATGAACATAACTTTTAAGTGAATTTTGAGTTTATAGCTGATAGCTTATGATTTAGGACTAAAAAACTAGCCTATATGATAAAAATATTTGGTAAAATTAGTTGAAAAGCTAGCTGAAAAATTTTGATGAGCTTATTTGAAAAGCTATCCAAAGAAGCTTAAGAGATAAGCTCGAGCTTTTTAAAAAAACTCGTCCAACAAAATCAGGTTTAGTTGAATACTGAAAGTTTATAAGCTAATCAAATAAGCTATAAGTTAGCTTATATGCTTACTAAACACAACCTTCATGCATAAGTCGACAAAAATTATGGTGATATGGTAATATTGTTGAGTCTCGAAACGCAGTGTTCTCTAAAAATGATTTTTCTCTTAAAGAAAAATAAAATGATCTCAAGAAAAATGACAGCCTACTTCCTCACATCTTAGGTGGGTCGTGCCTTTGTGGGGGCCTATCGCAAGCAGGTCGTAAGAGACTTCTGCAAGTCCCCGAGATTCTTACAAAAGCTCGCTCCAGCCGCCTTTTAATACTTAAATTTTACCTTGGACCAGACAGGGGTCCTCGACTATGAATCCATCATGGAGAAACTCCCCGAGTATCTTGTGGGTTATGATGGCTAGCTCAGTCTTCATGACGGCTATAAGTGGTGGATGAACACCCTCGAGCAGTGCCTTCCTTGGCATGACTTGGAGAAAAAAATTATACTTCTAACCCCTCCACTCATGGTCAAGACTATTTGACAGGCTTGCCCAAAGGAGGTCCTGCTGTTGGGGCAATGGTCGAGCTTGTGGAAGGGGCCACAACTACCACTAAACCTGGTTCTAGGGTCACTGCTCAAGAGGTAGTCCTTCCATCTAAGCAAACTGCTGAACAGACTATCGCTGAGGCGTTGACCCTTCATCCTAGTAGCTTATAAAAGTTCGTAACATTATTTATTTGATTTGCAAAAGCTTGTGCTGCAATTCTTATGTTTAATGAAATTATGTTTACTTTTGCTGCAAAAGTTCGTAATTCTCATGTTGTTCGTGCTTAGTCGACCTAATTCCAAGGTCGCTCTAAATCACTTGATCTTTTGCTTGTACTTAAAGTGTTACCACCATCACATCGACCTTCCACTGAGGAATCTGACCGAAACATATTCATTTTGTATTTATTTTTCCTAAGTTAATATGGGTACAACTTTATTGAATTGCCTATACTTATTAACTTCCACACATAGAAATACGCATGTCATCCAGGATTTAGCTTAACTACATCGACTTCAACTCATACTTGAGCAACATTGCAAATTAAAATATTTATCATAGGAACTCTTCAGTTGTGTCCACCTGTCTCTGAGGTTCTTTCAACAATTTAATGAATTTCAATCAATCCATTTTTTTTGTAAATGTAGGACGCACTGCTACAACCTTGTTAAATTTTTTAGACTAAAATGTGATTTATATTTAGGTTCATTTAATTCGATCAACCTATCAATTTAGTGGTTTTGATTATGCCAAGCTCTTTTGTTCGTCAAGGCTCCAATACTTGTCCGACCTGCTCCGAGGTCGTTCAAACAAATGACTAGCCTGCTCGAAAGTCTAGTCATGTCAGGTTTTTTCATCAAGGGTCAAACACTTGTCCGACTTGCCACTGAGGTCGTTCAAACAAGTGACTGTCTAGCTTGAAAGCCTTAGTCATGCCAGGTTTTTGCCATCAAGGCTCCAACATTTGCCCCACCTGCCACTGAGTTCATTCAAACAAGTGAGTGGCCAGCTTGAATGTCTTAGTCTTGCCATGCTTTTGACATCAAGGCTCCATCATTTGCCTAACCTACCATTGGGGTCGTTTAAACAAGCGTTTGCCCAGCTTGAAAGCCTTAGTCATACTAGGTTTTTAAGGCTCCAACACTTGTCTGACCTTCCATCGAGGTCATCCAAACAAGCGCCTGCCCAGCTCGAAAGTCTCACTCATGCTAGGTTTTGCCGTCAAGGCTCTAACACTTGCCCGACCTATCACTGATATCGTTAAAAAAAGTGACTGGACAGCTCAAAAGCCTTATCCATGCCATGATTTTTTCCATCAAGTCCTCAACACTTGCCTGATTTGCCACTGAGGTCATTCAAACAAGCGATTGGCCAGATCGAAAGCCTTAATCATGCCAGGTATTTTGGTGGGACTCCAACTCATAGTGAGTTCGTCCTGCCAGTAAGGTTACCCCACTTTCCCCGATTTCATTCAAACTTGTAATCAAAATGAAAAATAGTGAGAGGATAATAATCTTCATTAACCATGGAAGAATAAGAATTTTACGGTAGATTTGGATATGCGAGTACAACATATGCGAGTACAACGTATGCGAAAGTATTTTGCATAATTATTTACTATGCTTCCGATTTGTATCCGTTGGGATAGATATGTATATATGAAAAATAAGCTAGGTAGTCGGGGATAATTTATTCAAGCTCTTAGCAAAACCGGGTAATTAATCGTTCAGTTTGAGATTGACTCTCTTGCTTAATCATCTAGCGGTTCACTCCAAAGAACTCTTCGTAACAAGGGATTGAACATAGACGAACAAATTCGAGCATACAACACATGCCAATTATCCCAATCCCAATAACTTTTCGTAACAAGGGACTGGTCATCGACAAGAACGTATTTCAATCCAAAACCTATAGACTTTTCATTTACGAAATCATCTACCTCATGCGAGCTTAGGTCTACGACTTCTCCTCTTTCGGTTCTAACAGTCGCTAATTCAATTAGAAGGTGTTTAATCAACTAATCATTTAGAATCATCAAGCCCTAACTCGACAAACTAACATTCAATTGTCACCAATTGCAAGACCGAAGTGTCACTATTCGATTATATTAATCAATCAAACAAGAATTCAACAATTCTGAATTAAATCAACTCACACAAGAATGAACAAATCAAGCCCGACAAATATACGTTAAACAAGAACAATCATCCTTTATCCTTAGCAATCTAATATAGCTACGCATAATGAATTCAACACAAAGTACCATATCACCACTTCATCAATCCCATAGATTAAACGACAATTAATGCTTACGATTAATATAGAAGCCAAGGTCAAACTTAAAGTATAAGCAAACCCACAAACAAGAAAACAAACCTTGGAGTGTCACTCTCTAAGATCAATCTATGATGAAGATTCAAGCATTTAAGGGTGAAAAACTAATAAAAATGAGTTTTGAGGTGTTTTTTCGGTGGGGAACGAGTCCCAATGAAAGGCATTCGAAAAATCGAGCAAAAACTGAGATTTATAAAATCTGGTGACTCAGGGGTTAGCGCTGCTAAGGTTTGGGCTGCGCCACTTCGCGTTTTGGGCTCGTTCGAACTCGGAATTGAGTGTTGTTTTTTCCTACGCATCGCCAACGAACCCCTCTATTCAATTATGCTCTTGAAACCAATTTTTACTAAAGAGAAAATTCCCGAAGCTCTCGACCTACACACCAAAAATGACAGAACACAAAAAGACCGAAAAAATAAACGAAAAATACCTAAAGACTCAAAATGAACGAAAACACATAATAAAACATGAAATGGACTAAAAACGAAAGAAACAAACCTAAAACGGGGATAAAGAAAAGCAAAACGAGCACGAAAAATGCAACAAAAATAGGACAAACAACTCCCCCACACTTAAACCTTTGTTCATCCCAAACAAAAAGAAAAGAAAATGAAAAGATACGAAACTAAACACCAAGCATGGACAACAGTCATTAACAAGATAGCTTCAACATGTTCAGCTTCAACAACGAGCATTCAAATGGCACATACGAACATTATACAACTACATGCTTGATCTCTATACTTCGACTTGGCGTTCTCTTAAGTATGGAATATATATGTGCCTCACTCGAATTCTTATACAGATAAATATAGGTGCACTCAAATTGGTCGATAACAAGTTCAATCATATGCTTGCCCATTGTCTAACTTCTACTCTACATCAATCAAAATAGAAACTAGTGCATCAAAAGGTCTTTCAAGGTTGTAACGTAGGCTCTTTGGTTAGGTAGGAAAAATATCGGCTAAGTGGCTCGAATTCATTACATAGCTCAAACACCTTACCTCAGAATCATACACTCAACTGGTTTGCTCAAACATAATGGATCCTCCCCCACACTTCACCTAAAACCACATGCATATCATATTTCATTTTTTTTCTCCCTTTTTTTTTGTAAACCTTATTGGACATTTTATAATCTATCCGGCTACAGCTTTTTTCTTTCGATTTTTTTAAGAACAACTCCAAGAAACAACTCCAACAATCATCCCCTCCATTTCTGAACACGCAACTCCAACAACGTCAACATCACGAGGTTATCACAAAAATCAAATGAGGCTCAAAAGGGGAGACTAGGGAATAATTTGTAGAGAATGAATAGGATAGAATACAACAAAAGCCTTAATCATATACAAAGTTCACAAATCTAATCAATTTATTTCAATGCAGACTCGGGGCAAGTTCTAATCAAACAAGAGCACGACCAATATATCTCAAGAAACAAATAAGGCTCAAACCTCACTAGGTAGATATATGAATGCCAATCAAAGTAATCAACCAAGCATTTCATCAAGCTATGCCACATATGACCAACATCACATCTCATCAAATTCATCAAACAACTCTTAACTAATCTTGAAATTTCCAAAGTCTATACTCACAAAACACACAAAACCTATACTAGACATGTCCACCACATAAGCATGTAAAATCCAAATAAACTCCCCCCACTTAAAATGAGGCAATGTTCTCATTGCTTCAACACAAAACCAGGAAGTCAAATATTAGGACCAAGCAATTTCACATAATGAACCGACCCTATCAGCTAATACAAGAACACCAACCTCTGAAGAAAGGAAAAAGGAAGAAACAACACAAAAAGATAAAAAGAGGAAAGTGTATGTAAACCGAAGATGCTACGAGTATAGTAAGCATTCCTATGCAGGCCTTTCGTCCATGCTCAACCCAGAACCTCGAGACTCTTCATTCAACTCAATTCTCCTACTCGAGCTCACAACTAGTATCTATCAGGAAAAGATACAGAACTCCAAACTGCAATCATTAAAAGATAAAACTAAAAAGCATAAAAGAAAGTATCCAGGAAAACAATAAATCACCTGGGTTGCCTCTCAAGAAGCGCTTTTTTAACGTCGTTAGCTTGACGAAACCTGTGGGGAACTCAATCGGGATCCAAAAAGAAGTGACGATCTCGCCATGCCTTCGTATCTTCCAAAAGTAGAAGCATGGGAAGTTTGGCGAGAATGCTGACATGGTGGATCTGGGTGGCGATGTTTTGAATGAAATGGGTTTGGGCACGACAAATCCCCAATTCTAGATGCAGCGCTTTTTCCACCCGAGCTCTGTCGTCAACCTTCGAAACTATTAGCTCATTTGTGGAGCAAGTCGAACTGAATCCTCCCCACTTCGTATCGCAGTGTAACAACCTCGAAGACAGATGCTCCAACTCGGAGGTATAAGAAGGGACTTGAGAATCAAGCTCGTGGATCTCCTCCTCTGAAATAACATCAACGTATCGCTGGAGCTCATCATCTTCTTCTTCGGCCTCACACATTACCTTCATCATACGGGCTTGAGTATTAAGCATGAGGTGGGGGTCGTCGACTTGGGCCTCAATAGAGTCGATATATGCTGTAAGAATCTCTATTTGTGCGCTCAGTCGAGCACGTCCGAGCTCAATCTCCACTTCATTCCATACCGGACTAGGCCAGAATAGGGTTATATACATCTCAAGGTTTAGGGGATAGTTTTCTACGTATAGCCCAGGAGGGCCAGAAAGAGTTGCCTGGTCGGGAGAGGCTTGTTATCTTATAGTTTAGGGGCTTTATCCCTTTTTGGTTTCATCTCGAGTGGTCTGGGAAGATATGCGAGCAAGGATGAGGTCAAGCTTTTCATCGTAAGTCAAAGCAGTCTCCTGAGCTTCATTTTTATGTGTAGATTCGCCTAGAATGGTGGGCTCGGGAGAGAAATTGGTAACTCGATCCTCTAAGTCTTGCACACGCTCCACAAGGTTCTCGATTCTGGACTCAAGATTGCTCCTACGGGCTGCCTAGGATGCCAAAAGAGTGAGGGTCTGCTCAAGCTTTGCATTGTACTTCGAAGAGTCCTTGAGGGACTCGTATGATTATTTGTCGGGCTCGGAATCCCACTGCTACTCGTAAGGATATGTCCAAGTCTGGCCATAGTCCCAAGAATCGTGGTATGGAGGTGACTGGTTCAGAAGGGCACACCTGGTTGCGGTCTCTTCTTCTTAAGCTAACCGCGATGTTGCGAAAGCATAGATACGGTTGAGCTTCTCATTGAACTCATGGGACTCGTAATATTGCTCGACCGGGAAGGGGTCCCAGTACTGCTCGAAAGAGTATAGATATGACTGGTTGTGGTACCCAGCGTGATAGCTCGGCCCGTTGGCCCAAGAATGGGTGTGCGAATAGGAGAAAGCACGATTAAAGTTCATAATACCTGCACAGCAAAACAGAACAACCACACGTGACCACGAAAAGAAAGAAAAAAGAAGATAAAAACAAAGAAGACGAAAAGAAAAACAAAGATTCAAAAAAGAACAAAAATACGAAAAACACAAAACAAAGAGAAACACGAAAAATAAAATCAATCCCAAAACCAAATATCCTACTTTCCTTCCCCAGCAACGGAGCCAAATTTGTTGTGTACAAATTGTTATTTTTATCGAGTACTGAATCGAATGATTCGTTCCCTAGGTCGATCTCTCGAGGAAGGCAGTTCAGAATTTAGCTTTGGTATTGATAACACGTAAAAGGAAAACAAATCCTAAAGTAAGGGGGTTTGAATAACTATTAACTAAGAAATAAAAAAGCATGAATCTACCTAAAAATATAAACGAAACGTTGAAGAAAAAGCTAGAGAGTCGAGGATAATTTATTCAAGTTCTTAGCAAAACCGAGAAATTAATCGTTCAGTTCGAGATTGACTCTCTTGCTTAATCATCTAGCGGTTCACTCCGAATAACTCTTCGTAACAAGAGATTGAACATAGACGAGCAAGTTCGACATACAACACATGTCAATTATCCCAATTTCAATAAATTTTCGTAACAAGGGACGGGTCATCGACAAGCATATATTTCAATCTAAAACCTATAGAATATTCATTTACGAAATCATCTACCTCATGCGAGCCTAGGTCAACGACTTCTCTCTTTTTGGTTCTAACAATCGCTAATTCAATTAGAAGGTGTTTAATCAACTAATCATTTAGAATCATCAAGCTTTAACTCGACAAATTATCATTCAGTTGTCACCAATTACAAGACCGAAGTGTCACTCTTCGATTATATTAATCAATCAAACAAGAATTCAACAATTCCGAATTAAATCAACTCACACAAGAATGAACAAATCAAACCTGAAAAATACATGTTAAATAGAACAATCATCCCCTATCCCTAGCAGTCAAATTTAGCTACCCATAATGAATTCAACACATAGTACCATATCAACACATATCATCAATCCCATAGATTAGACGACAATTAATGCTTACGATTAATATTTAAGCTAAGGTCTAATCCAAAGTATAAGCAAACCCAAAAAAAAAAAAGAAAACAAACCTTGGAGTGTCACTCTCCAAGATCAATCCATGATGAAGATTCAAGTGTTTAAGGGTGAAAAATTAATAAAGATGAGTTTTGAGGTGTTTTTTCAGTCCTGGGAACAAGTCCCAATGAAAGGCATTCGAAAAAATCAAGAAAAAACTGAGATTTATAAAATCTGGTCGCGCAAGGGTTAGCACCGCTAAGGTCTGGGTTGCGCCACTTCGCATTTTGGGCTCGTATGAGCTCATTTGAACTCAAAATTGAGTGCCGTTTTTTTCTTATGTGTTGCCAACGAACCCCTCTAATTAATTATGCTTTTGAAACCAATTGTTATTGAAGAGAAATTCGCCTGAAGCTCCCGACCGACACACCATAAATGACAAAACACAAAAAAGACCGGAAAAACAAACGAAAAACACCTAAAGACTCAACATGAACGAAAACACATAATAAAACACGAAACAGACTAAACCAAAAGAAACAACCTAAAACGGGGAAAAAAGAAAAGCAAAACGAGCACAAAAAATGCAACAAAAATGGGACAAACATTATATATATATATATGTATATGTGTTACGATAAATTTTTGCATAATTATTGATTATGCAGTTCAATTGGATATACAATTTTTATATACCATATCATTTCGTATCTCATGGGGTGAAAATTAATGTTCTTTTATGGGACAATGTATGAACAAAAAAGTTAGTATATAATGGTGATATAACACTTAAAACAAAATCGAGAAGGTTAATTGCATGAGCTAGCCCGACCGAGCTGGCATCGAAGACCCCAATAGTTGTAGCAGTGTTAGCTGATAAGGATTAAGGGTGGGATCGGCTCACGCACCAAGATTTTTAGATGTGGGGCTTCTTGGAAGTATCTCGACAGTAATAAGTGTGAAGCTCAGTGGATGATAGCCGAGCTTCCAAGGGAAAGGGAGCTGGAGTGATAAGAACCCTGTGAAGTTGGGATTCTTGGACACTCAAAGATGAGGATTAATATGCTTGCAAAGAAAATGACTGGAGGGAGGACTCTATCTGATCAAAAGTCCTGCAATGTTGCAATTTTAGGACCAATATAAGGGGCAAGTTCTCTCATCTTTACACAAGAACAAACACGCATACTTTCGGATACTCTACTGTTTCTCCTAAAAATCCTACTGACTTGAGCATCAGAGTGTTCATGCGGGACTACCCCTGGCGTGTTTTGCAGGTACCGACGTCCAAGAAGAAGTAATCTGGTTCAGAGAGGAGCGGTTGAGCAGTTCATTAATTCGTGGCACAACAAATTGGCGTCGTATGTGGGGAAAAATTTGTCTTCTACTTGGAATAGGTGGCTGATTTGTTCTATAAAATTTCACAGCAATTCAGTATTTAAGAATGATGGCGGATAACCTAAAGAAGAATTTAACGAAAGAGTTGGACGAGGCACGGATTTAGAGGGCATTCGGGACAGGGCCGCCGCCAGGGTGGTCGCAGCCCATGGTCACACAGAAGGAGACACTACATGCGCCTACTGGAGCCCTAACCCCGACGCTAAAAACTCAGGGGCCGGTGACAGACCAAATGCAAAGAAGTAAGGGTAATAAGGGTAAGGAGATCGGCACTGACAACCTGACATGAGATGGAACTGGCCGTGGCAGGAGGGAATAATCATCCATTGAATTCTCCGGCAGTGACAGAAGACCAAACAATACATATGAAATGGGCGGAGCTGAATAGGATTATACATGAGGTGATAGGGCGAGTTCAGAAAGTTGATTGAAGAGTCGAGCCGCTCTGGCAGCCCGCACTCTAACAATTTTCCTTGCAACCTCATCAGATGCTGCAAACTCATCGACACGAGAAGAGGACGAGGACGCTGACAGGTCGGTAACGTCTCGGCCCTTAATGGCAGCACAACAGGAGGGGCTGACTCCAGAGAGGCTAGCAGAGCAGATGCGCGAGCTGCAGGCCCATGTGGAGGGAAAGAGAGTGGCAGTATCACATGGTCATCCCTTTGCGGAAGAAGTATTGGGAGGAGACCTGCCGAGGAACTTCAGAGAACTTATCCTATCTTATGATGGATCAGCAGATCCCGCCCGACACTTAAGGTCGTTCAATAATATAGCAGTCTT
Source organism: Striga hermonthica (assembly GCA_902706635.1). Taxonomy (NCBI): domain Eukaryota; kingdom Viridiplantae; phylum Streptophyta; class Magnoliopsida; order Lamiales; family Orobanchaceae; genus Striga; species Striga hermonthica. Next base: position 8,419,493 of record CACSLK010000214.1, read on the forward strand.
GCATCGATATAGCGTCGCGGTCAGTTGTCGGGCCTTTCTGACCACTCTAAAGGGTTCGGCACAGGATTGGTTCCACCAGTTGCCACCTGGTTCCATTGATAGTTTTGAGCGGTTCAGTACGTTGTTTTTAAATCAATTTGGGAGTGCAAGAAAGCACGAGAAGACATATTTGTCGATGATCAATATGCTGCAGAAGAAGGGCGAGACTTTGTGACAATACGTGACACGATATACTAAGGAATGCGTGGAGGTTCCCAAGGCCTCAGAGGAAATAAAGGCCTGGGGGCTTACACGTGGATTAAGGGCAGGAAAGTTTAGAGATATCTTGGCAAAGCGACCAACTAGATCATTTGACAAGGTCTTGGAGAGGTGTAGCAAGTATGTTAATATGGAGGAAACTGATGCAGATTTCCTTCAGAATTGTAAAGAGAAAGCACAGAAGGAAGACGGAAAATCTCGACCGGTAGAACGACGAGCTTCCAGAAAGAGGTTAAGGCCGATTAATGGTTCAGAGGATCGAGGTATGAACACTACAAGCCTCTGAACGCCCCACAACAAGATAATTTTGTAGTAATGGGGCAGAGGGGAAAAACTACGTTACTAGCACCACCTATGCCTTTGCCCCCACCTTGAAGATTCTCGACATGAAGGGATATTGGCAATATTATTGTGATTATGGCCATTCCACTAACCTTTGCCGGGAGCTAAAGGACGAAATTGAGTGCCTCATTCGGGCCGGACATCTAAAAGAGTTTGCGATAAGAGATAGGGAGCGTAAAGAAGAGCGCCCAAACACACGTGAGTAAGGAGACAAGCGGAAGAGGACAGATGAGCAAGCTGACAGGCCAGTAAAAAAGGTGGTAATCCACATGATTTCTGGGGGACCCACTGATGGGGACTCCCATCAAGAGCACAAAAGGACTTACAGGGGAAAGAATGCTGCTGACGAGGTGGCTGAGGTCAAGATACAGGAGAGCTCGGCCGCCTTGAGCTTTGAGGCACATGATGTGTGGGGGATCGTCGTCCCGCATAATGATGCCCTAGTGATTACGGCTGAGGTGGCCAACTATGATGTTCAAAGTGTTCTTATCGACACGAGGAGCTCGGCGGATATCATCTTTTGGAGTTGTCTAGAGCAAACAGATATGGAGGTGAAAAGAGATCCAATACATACCAGCCTGTACGGTTTTAGTGGGAGTGAAGTCCAGTCTATGGGGGAGGTCAGCTTAACGGTGGCGTTGGGAAGGGTCCCCGTAAGGAGGGTGAAGATGGTCAGTTTCCTAGTAGTTGACGCGAGCTCTACCTACAACATCATTCTGGGAAGGCCTAGTTTAAATTCTTTCCAAGCGACTGTTTCTACTTGGTGCATGAAGGTAAAGTTCCAAGTGGGAGACAAGGTGGGGGAAGTCGCAGGGGATCAGCAGCAAGCTTAAAGTTGCTATGACGTAATGTTAAAGACAGCGGAAGCCCAGAACAAGAGGCAAAAGCATGACTCCCCTAAGTCATTGTACTAAGGTAAGAAGTAGGAGTTGGAGTTTAGAGCCCACAGGACGAGCTGATGGAAGTGCAACTGATCGAAGGAGTGATGGATAAGACCACCAAAGTAGGTCTCCATATGGAGAAAGGAGTAGCACAAGCCATGATACTTCTGTTACGAGACTCGTTGATGTCTCTACTTTTCCGGCAGATGACCTTGGTGGTATAAGGCCAGAGATAGCTAAGCATCGGTTGAACCTAAACCCAACTGTACAACCGGTAAAACAGAAAAGGCGGCACTCGGTGCCGAACTCCATGAGATAATTGAGGCCGAGGTGCAGAAATTGTTGAAAGTTGTACATATACAGCCTATCCAATTATTGGAGTGGTTGTCAAATTCGGTAACGGTGCGTAAAGGGGAAGGAATGGCAGATGTGCATAGATTTTAGGGATCTGAATAAGGCGTGCCCTAAGACCATTATCCCTTGCCGAGGATCGATCAGCTCGTCGACTCAACAGCAGGTTGCGAGCTTGTAAGGCCGCATTTGATTTTGAATAAATATGAAAATTATTTAAATTATTATTGCTTTTATTGTTTGTATTAGTATTATTATTGCCTAAATTTCATTAAATATCTGGTTGCTTTTAAATGTTTCAGTGTTTATTATTATTATTAAATAAATATGATTGTTATTTGTATTCAATGTCTAAATTGCTTAAATATGATTATGTGATTAAATGTTTATTGTTAAATAAAATGTTATTGTGTGAATTATATAAATATAAATTAATTCTTCTGTGTGATATATATATGTGTATATATATTTATGTGCCGTCTCGTTTTAATTTTCGAGCCAACTTGAGAGCCCGACTCCTAAAACCCGCGAGCCCGAACCTCTCCAGCCTGACTCGGTTCCTCTCTCACCCTCTCTTGTGCGTGTGTGTTAGTGGCTTGGAGAGAAAGAAAAGTAAACCCTACCCTAATGCTTTAAATGTTGGTTAAACCCTTAGCAGCTAAATTATTCATCCCGCAACTTTTATTTTTCTCCTGTCCGCTTCGCTCGTCGTACAAACAGAAAGAAAGAAACTCTCTCGCTCAACCTGCTAATCGATCGTCACCCTCATCAATCTCCACCATCATCGCAGCATCATCCGATCAAAACCTGCTCTCTCTTCCTCGCTTGACCATCATGCGCCATCATCGATCACAATCACCTCCCCCAAGCGAGTAGCCCGTCAACCCTCGCTGCTCTACTCTATCGCGCACCCTGGGCGAGTTCTGCCGTCACGCCGTCGCGCTAGAAGTAGACTCCCAGAAGGCCCACTGTCCATTGCCAACCACCACGAACGACCGCCGCACCTCCTCGCGATCGACCCCTGCTGCCCAGCGCATTCGTCGTCATCAGGCCCTCGTCCAAACCTGTTGCCCGTCGACAGGATCGTCGGACCCGTGCTGCTGTCCGTTCCTGAACCAACAGCAACCTTCCGGTGAGAACTAACCTCGTGAGCAGACGACCCCTGCCGCTGTTCCTCCTGCGTTTCCAATCAGGCGCTCGACCGAGAACCACCGTAGCCTGTTGCCCGCCGTTCATTGTCGAAATTGTCATCCCCGTGTGTCGCTCTGTTCTCGAGCTTGATCGCAGCATCCCGTGAACCTTCGCCGCGACCCTCGCTGCGACCAGTAGCCTCCGACGAGTCCCGTTAGCCGCTGCTCCTCCGCGAGACGAAGCGCAGCCGTCGAGACACCATCGAGCCGTTCGTTCTTTTTGTCCCGTTTTTTGATCGTCCCCGAGAACGGTACCTAGGCTTGAACCTCGTCTCATTTGATTTCTATTGATATTTTTGTGCTATATAACGTACTAAAGTGCTGAACGAGTTAATTACGTGCCTTGGATATGTGTTTGTATGAATTTTGATATGTATCTGCGATTTGGATATCAAAGTGATTGCCGTCACTTAGGTTATTTATTGAACTGAGTTTCGAGTGGTACTTTTCGTGTAAATTCTGGAGTTATAGGTACTTGGAGTTATCCTTGATTTATTTGTTTTGGTTTGAGGTCGTTTCGATGTGTATATCTTAAGTTATGAATTTTCTAAACTGAGCACGCGTCTGAAATTTGCTAAAATCACTATAATTCGTATATTGCTCCAAAAATTTTAATTTTTGGATATGTGGTTTTATTTCTTTTATATTACTTGCAGTAAAAATTTGGAATTTTTATATGGTCTGTAGCCTCGTCAAAACTCGAAAACTATTTCTGGACTATTTTTTAATAGGTTCATATAAAATCGAGTTCTTGTCTAAAATGGCTAATTTTTGGATATGTTGCTTTTTTACATGATATCTTGCTTCTGTAAAAATTTCAAATTTAATTTCGGACTGTAGCTATTTTGTAATATCCCGATATTTTAATCGGTATAAATTACGTTTAATTCCGATATAGTAACGTTATTGTTTATTATTTTCGGAATTAATTAAGTTCAGTCGGAATTACCAAAATTGATTTTCGACGTACCGTTTACGTTCGGAATAAATTTTGGTAATTAAGTATTGTGTTTAATTGAATAATTAAACACAAATCAAGTGATTAATGTAATTAATCACACAATGAAGCCCTAATTGCCGTGAGAATAGTGATAATTTTCCCAAAATTTTTATGCATTGCCGTGAGCCTCCTTAAGCTTAAAGGAAGGAAATTTTAACCAATCAAATTAAGCAATTTGTCAAAGAAATAAAGTGCTTAGTCATCCTTAGCTCAATTAGAAGTTAAACAAGTGTTAAGGCTAAGATTAGCCACGTCCACCCATCATCACCGGTCACCCCTCTTCGGTTTGCTATATAAGGAGCTATTTGGGCGAATTTTTTCCCACCTTTAACCCTTATAAGTTCAGCAATACATCCCCTTTAAGTTCCCCTATACTCAGTACTCATATTCAGCAAGTTTTCTCTAAAGTTAGCTCCCATAATCGCACGGCAAGAAGCTAGGCAATACCCACGGCAATCGCAAGTAAAGGAGACCACGCCTATTGTTCCGTTTTCAGTCGAACATTCAGTAAGTCAATTCCTTCCTCAATTCCTATTCATGTTAATAAGTTCAGTTCAGAGTGAATTGTTCAGATTTTATTTGAGAAATTCTAAGAGAACCGTGTTTAAGTCCGTGTATATTTAAGTAAGGTTATCACCGAGCAAACTTCAAATTCTTCCGTCAACTTTCGGACCAAAATCATTTATATGATCAATATAGTCTATGTTAAGTTCAGCATGATCAGATTGTTGAATTAATATGAAGTATAGTCGATGATATGGCCCCAGCCGACGCCCCGCGCCTATCGCGCATAGCATCGGGTAGCCTCGGGCCGAGACTTGTTACTTTCAGTATTAAGCATAATTGTCCGT
>CACSLK010000214.1:8446115-8463430 GCA_902706635.1 Striga hermonthica
CGACAAAAATTCTACAAGGTAAACGTCCATATCCTAACTATAGATTCCGCTGCGTTAGGATTTATTTCGATAAAGTTCAATACTGTGCATGTTGTTTGATATTCCTAACAGAACCCAACAACTAGTATTAGAGCCCAGGCTTAATGCAAACTCGTGCATAGATTGAATTTTGGACTTAGCTTGTCTACATGAATTATGTGCGTACGGACGCAACGGCATAGTAGATTAGAAATTGCTATAAGTTTTTGCAGGTGTTTCGAATCCGACTATTGTGGCCCGTATGTATGGATTTTAATTCATGTTGAATGTATGTTGTTTTTAAAGCCTTGGACATGTCAAGAAATTTTTTGGGTTGGTGAATGCTTGTAATAAATTATTCGCGCGGTGGGACACCGCATAGTTTATTGCTTTCATAGAAACTCATGTACGGCTCCTGCGTGGGTCATAGGATGAATTATGTAATTGTTGTTTATATTATCCGTTATTGATCCGGCGGGCGTGGACCAACCTTGACGGGGTAAGGCGATAAACATGTACAACGGATGCCATGGTGATGATCCAATGGCGACTTTCCCGGAGACAACCAATTCAGTGGGACTCACTGCGAAAGAGGGAGTTCCAATACCCGAAACGGAGGCACACTCAACAAGGACAGGACTGTGTTTTCTCCGTAACATTGGAGATTGATTAATGGCCATGATAGTTGGATTATAGTTCCTAGTTTATTATTGCTCATTAATCATGCATGTTTTACGTGATTGCTTTTGTGCAAATACAAACATGTTAAGAAAATCCCATAAAATAAAAATTATATTAAGTGTGTAATGGGTTGAAATAAATTACATCCAAGGCCTCCATTATAGGTTTGTCAGTAAAGTGATTTAATTCGAGCCCAAAGGACATTTTATTTCACAGTTCACAAGGACGAATCTCCTTCGAGATGGTTATAGTGAGCTATTTCAAAAGGGTACGGGTCACCCAAAGATGGACGTATAATTTTGGTAGTAAACTTAGTACCAATTAATGGGTTACGCTTAAAGTGCAAATAATTACGATAGTCCCAAGGGACAAGGTCGTTTTTATTCTTTTATAAAGTTATTCTTATAAAAAGTTAATTGCGCTGGCCAAAAGATGAAACTGACTATTAGTTAAGTATTGCTTGGCAGTATGTTAAGCTAATAAGATTTATCCCTCCTCTTGTGAATGTTTGAACCGTAGACGTCCACAATCAGTGAAATGCGGGGATTCGGTGTTTTGAGGTGTTGGTGAATTTATTTAAATATTGTTACATGGGATCAATATTTGATGTATAAATTCAAAACTACTTGACTGAGTAAAGACTATGTTTGCATGATCCCAGGAATTCAAAATGTCTTTTAATCTGTTGTCCGTAATTCTCAAAGAAAACAAACTTATTGGTCCCAATTATATTGACTGGAAATGGAACTTGGATATTGTGTTAACTGCTGAAGGGTACAAATTTGCTACTGTTGAGGCATGTCCGGCTGTGCCTGCTGACAATGCACCAGACCAAGAGAAAGAGGAGTATGCTTGGTGGAAAAAGGCTGACGAGATGGCGAAGTGTTACATCTTGGCATCCTTGTCAAATGTACTTCAACATCAACATCATTTTATGAACACTGCAGCAGAGATGCTTCTAAATCTCAAGGAGTTATTTGGTCATCAGTCGCGGGCTGCCCGACAAGAAGCCATGAGGGTTATGATGAACATGGCCATGTGCGAGGGCACTCCCGTAAGGGAACATGTTCTTGCTATGATGGCCCAGCTGAATGAGCTGGAGGTTCTTGGGGCTTTTATTGACGGGGAAACCCAGGTCGATATAGTGCTCCAGTCTTTGCCGAAAAGCTTTGACCAATTCCGGTTGAATTACAACATGAACAAGATGTTGATGCCTCTTCCGGAACTTGTTGCTGAGCTTCAGGCGGCAGAGGGCCTGTTTCGTCAGAAGACCCAAGCTATGGTGGCCCAGCGGGGTGAAGCTTCCACTTCTAAGGGGTGAAGCTTCCACTTCTAAGGCTCCTAAGGGCAAGAAGAGGAAGAAGTCCGCAGAAAAGGGCAAGGTGGTCATGAGTGACGCGCTACCTCGATAAAAAGCAAAGAAGCCGAGAGGCAAGTGCTACAATTGTCAGCAGAAAGGACACTGAAAGGCAAACTGCCCTCTTCCCAAGAAACCCGACAAAGGTACTCCTTTTGCTTTAGTCGTTGAAACATGTTTAGCGGTGTTATCTACCAGTACCAGGTGTGTAGATACAGGGGCCACTGATCATGTCCGCAATTCATTGCAGGGGTTCCAGGAAACCAAGCGACTTAGGGAAGGTGAAGTTACCATATACTTGGACGATGCTAGTAGAGCGTCAGCAGTTGCAGTGGGAGACGTCTATTTAGATTTTGGCTTAGATAGGTTTCTAGTTTTGAAAGATTGTCTTTATGTTCCCAGTTTTAGAAAGAATTTGATTTCAGTTTCTAAGTTGTTTATGAACGGTTTTTCCGCTACGTTTGATAATAAAGTTGTTATTCGGTTTGGCAAAAAGTTCATATGTTCTGGTTCATTAGTTGACAATCTATACATTCTAGAATCTAAGTCATCTCCACTGCAACAGAAACAATTACTTAATTCATCATCTAATCTGAATAAGAGAAAGGAGCCTTCTAAAATGAACGAAACATATCTTTGGCATCTAAGACTTGGTCATATTAACCTTAGGAGGATTCAAAGGTTGGTAGCAGACGGGCCCTTGGGGTCGTTAGAAGTCGAGGCTTTTCCAACTTGTGAGTCTTTCCTTGAAGGTAAAATGACTAAGAGGGTTTTAGTTCAAAGGGGCATAGAGCCGAAGATGTGTTAGGGCTAGTTCATTCCGATCTATGTAGTCCTATAAGTATTCAAGCGAGATGTGGTTTTGAGTACTTCGTTACGTTTATCGATGATTACTCGAGATATGGGTACATTTTCCTTCTGCACCGCAAGTCTGAATGCTTTGAGAAGTTCTTGGAGTATAAGGCAGTTGTGGAGAAGCAGTTAAGAAAAATATCAAGTCATTACGATCCAATCATGGTGGCGAATATCTATCTAATGAATTTAGGAACTACTTGACGGATAATGGGATTACGTCCCAGCTGACTGCGCCTGGCACGCCTCAGCAGAATGGCGTAGCAGAACGGAGGAACAGGACTCTTATGGAAATGGTTAGGGCAATGATGAGTTATAGTACATTACCCAGATTCGTTTTGGGGATAAGCCCTAGAAACAACGGTATACATTCTGAATAGATTACCTTCTAAATCAGTACCGTCTACACCATTGGAGTTGTGGTCTGGGCATAAGCCTAGTCTAAGGCATCTCAGGATTTGGGATAGTCCAGCACATGTGCTGAGAGCCGATACTGATAAGTTGGAACCGAGATCAGAAGTAAGGCTGTTTGTAGGATATTCTAAGGAAGCGAAAGGTGGTCTATTTTATAGTCCCGAGGACTAGAAAGTAATAGTTAGCACAAATGCAAGGTTATTGGAAGAAGACTATGTCTTAGATCATAAGCCCAGTAGTAGACACATTCTTGAGGAGTTAAAGGGAGTGAGTACTTCAATACCGAGTGCACTAGATGTTACACCACAAAGTACTGCAACATGTATCGCTGATGATGCACCTGAGCAGGTAGTACCTCGTCGTAGTGGGAGGGTTGTCCGGCAGCCCGAACGGTTCATGGGTTTAGGAGTCTTCTGAGGCCGTCCCAGACGTTCTTGAATCCGACCCATGGACATACAATGAGGCACTCCAAGATCGGGACGCAGAGTCTTGGCAAAAGGCGATGAAATCTGAAATAGAGTCAATGGACACTAATCAGGTCTGGGATCTTGTAGAGCCACCCAGTGGCGTTCGCGCCATTGGATGCAAGTGGTTCTATAAGAGAAAGAGAGGAGCAGATGGGAAGGTTGAGACCTTCAAAGCTAGGCTTCTTGTGAAAGGGTACACTCAGAAAGAAGGGATCGATTATGAAGAAACCTTTTCGCCGGTAGCCATGCTCAAATCCATCAGGATTCTCTTAGTTATGGCTGCTCATATGGATTATGAGATTTGGCAAATAAATGTTAAGACCGCTTTCCTTATCAGGAATTTGGACGAGGACATCTATATGCAGCAACCAGAAGGATTCATTGCAAAGAGCAAAGAGCATCTGGTCTGCAAGCTGAAGAGGTCCATTTATGGGTTGAAGCAGGCTTCGAGGTCTTGGAACACCCGTTTTGACGAGGTTGTCCAATCGTATGGATTTACCCAATGTCCGGACAAGCACTGTGTGTACAAGAAAAGTGATGTAAATGTGGTGGTGTTTCTAGTGCTGTACGTGGATGACATTTTTCTCATTGGAAACAGTGCGAAGATGTTATCAGACGTAAAGGTATGGCTATCCAAGAAATTTGATATGAAGGATTTGGGAGAAGTAGGACATGTTCTCGGAATCAAGGTCATTCGCGACCGAGAGAAGAGAAAGTTGTGCCTATCTTAATCCACATACATAGACACTGTCCTAAAGCGTTTCAACATGCATGATTCCAAGAAAGGGGATTTGTTCTTTCGGCACGGAATACCTCTATCTAAGAGGATGTCCCCGAAGACGCCTCAAGAGATAGAGGACATGAAGGCAGTTCCTTATGCATCGGCAGTAGGAAGCCTCATGTATGCTATGTTGTGCACGCGACCTGATATTTGTTATGCCGTGGGCATGGTAGCAAGATATCAGAGTAATTCTGGACCGGAACATTGGTCTGCGGTAAAGCATATACTCAAGTACCTACGTAGGACTAAGGAGTACATGTTGATTTATCAGGCAGATGAATTGCTTCCGTTGGGTTACAACGATTCTGACTTCTAGGGAGATCGGGACGAAAGCAAGTCAACCTCAAGGTTTGTGTTTACTTTAGGAGGAGGAGCTGTAGTATGGAGGAGTGTCAAGCAGAAATGCGTGGCGAACTCAACCATGGAGGCTGAGTAGTCTGTCTCAGGAATTTTCTTTTCGACCTTGATGTGGTACCGAGTTTGCCCGCTGCAATCACAGTGTTCTGTGATAACAACGGAGCAATAGAAAATTCGAAGGAGCCACAGACTCATAAAGTGAGTAAACACATAGAGCGCAAGTACCACCTGATACGAGAAATCGTTGGACGAGGAGAAGTTGTTGTTGCCAAGATACAATCAAAGGACAACCTAGCAGATCCTTTTACGAAGAGCCTACCGGCGAAAGTCTTTACGAGACACGTAGAAGGAATGAGAGTCAGATGTTAGGGCAACATAGGAGACTAGTCTTTGAGAATTAGATTAAAAGAAAATTGTGGTTATTTTTGTTTAGCCATGAGCTTATAAAGCATAAGTGCGAGATTGTTCGAGGTATGCTGTAAAAGCTATGTTTTGCAGATTCTATCAATTCTATTTTGACCTTGCAATCATGTTTCGGTCAAAGTACGTATGTTTGCAGTTTATTTATTTATGCAATACATACTCCATGTCTTATATTGAGGTAGTGTGGTTCGAAGAGTTTCGAACAGAAAGATCACCTATCGGTTCCTTATAAGACTAAACTACTCGTTCACAGTCTAGACTGGCAGTGAGACCCCACTTGGAAAAAGACTGTAGTGTATTCTCGATTCAGTTGGTCTTTGACTGAAGGATTACACTAGCACTTATGTTAAGTGTTGAACAGGACCGCGGAAGGCAAATGTTATGAGACTCACTGACCGTTGTTGTAACCTCGCCCTTCAGTGATTGATGCGTTCTCTTAAGCTGTAATATAATATAAAATAGGCATATATTTTTATCTCTTATTTATTTGATTTACCAAGTGATTCTTATTCTGTTAGAATGACATACGAGGTATTTTGGTAAGTAAGAATAATTATATGATGTGCTATTATAGATTACTTACAGTCACTATGTTCCAGTGTGCTGGATTGATGACGTCCCCGAAATGAACTCAGAAAGGAACATTATGTTAAACTCTGCAGGTAGATGATTGTCTGACATAATGGTTAAAGGCTGAGTGGTACTAATTTCGGAAATGAATAAGAAGTTGATTAATTATTTTGTCAGTAATTTAATTAATTAACGGACATTATATCTTAAACACAGGGAGGTAAATCGATCAATCAGATTAATATTATTTAATCATGGAGGCTCGATTTTATTGGTAAAATAGTGGCTAAATGGGGAGATCAATAATATTACTCTAGTGGGATGTTTTATTATTTAATTCCATTAAATAGGAATTAATTTTATTCCATACTAATTAATTAGGAGAATAAAATTCTTATTAGAATATTCTCTTGGGATTAGGAGACTTGGGAGTCTTCTAGAAGATGGAGATTAGTAGGGAATATATTTCCTACATTATATTATTAATTGGAGTAAAATTAGGTATCATAAATTCAGAATTAATTCTATTCCATGGTTATTAATTTAATTAGGAAAGATATTCCTACAAGGATCTTCTCTAGTGTTAGGAGACTTAGGAGTCTTCTAGAAGGAGGAGATTAGTAGGAGATTTCCTTCCTACATTAAATTAGTATTGGAATAGAATTAGGATTCCTAGGCCTAATGGAATAAGCCCATATTTAGCACCTCCTTAAGGTCCCTAATGCAGCCTATAAATACACCATGTCCCTATCTCTCCTATAATGTTGTCTTGGCCGATTTTTCTCTACTACATACACCAGAGAATTACATTGTTCCAGAGTTAGGGAGATTCGATTAAACGCTCCACCAAGTTTAATCGAAGTAGGTGTTTAGGTAATCCGTTAGAAGGCTTTTTGGTACAATTAATTGAGCTTTCTAATAACCATATTTTCGGTCATTATCATCACATCATCACCGCCGATTGCCGCCCATCACCGCCGTGATCTGCCGCCGGAAAATCGCATTGCCGCCGAAGGTCCGCCTTGCACGCCCGACCGCACCACGACTCGAGCGACGCCTCACGTCCCAGCTACGCCCAGCGTCCACCAGCGACGCCCGCTCGTCTGCGACCTGCACCTGTCGCCCGTCCGCGATTGAGTTCCCAGCGTGCGCGACCTCATACGCATACGCTTACGCACCTGCTGCCAGTCGTCCTGCCCGCGAGATCCCAACACCCGTCTGCGACACGCCTGCTATTCCTCGCACGCCCAAGAGAGCCGTAGCACACGCCCGCGTGATCCACGTTCCCAGCGCACGTCCGCACAGCGCCCGACGCATCCTGCCAGAAACACGCACGTCACGCCAGCGACCCAACGTGCATACCCGCTGTCCCCGACACGCACGACAGTGATCCGTGCCCGACGCGCACGACGCACGCTGAACTCGACGACCGAGACCACGCACTGTGTGATTGAGCTTCGTGTAACCTATCGATTGGAATCGATTAAAGGCCAAACCTATCCACCCATTAGGTTTTGGTGTTCAGACAAACTTCATCAACGGTACTCTACATCGTCTCAGAGTCGGCAAAAATTCTAAAAGGTAAACGTCCATATCCTAACTATAGATTCCGCTGCGTTAGGATTTATTTCGATAAAGTTCAATACTGTGCATGTTGTTTGACGTTCCTAACAGAACCCAACACGAGGACATCTGCTGCCGCGTAACCTGAAGCACGCACCGCCGCGAGCTGGGCGAAGCTGCCTCACCGTTTGCCGCTGTCAATGCCCTGGATAGGCCTCCTCCGATCCTTTTCGTGTGTTAATCTAGAGAACGACAAAAGATGGCTTAAACCCCATTTATTTTATGTGTGAATATGCTTGTTATGTGAACATTCGAGAGTTTTCATGTGATTATGTATATGTATGTGTTTAAGTGGTGATTCTATGTGGTTGATGTTGAAATCATGTTATAGCATGTTTAATGTTTAATCTTCTCTTGTTTATGTGTATAATGACGATGTTAAGAGGTGCTCATGATGTTGTTACATGTTATGATATAATGTAGTTTTGGCGTCCGTCTCTTCGGGTTGTTATAGAAACTGAAGGACGAGGGTTGTTTTCGTGGAAACCCTGGAGTTCTGGGTAATTTGAGATGTCCTTGTCATGTTAGTGAAAATTTTGGGTCGTTTGGAGTTCTATGCATTGAGTTATGAATTTTTAAAACTAAGCCTCCTGCTGAACGTTTGAAAAAAAAAATCATCATAAATCGTGTTCTTGTCATTTTGCTGTGAATTTTTTATATGTTGGACTTCTGGTGATGATGTTGGTTTTGTAAAATTTTCAAGCCTAATCACATAGTTCCTAATCTAGACCTGTAACTGTGATTTGTTGGATTTATGTTCTGGCCAGAATCTCGATAAATTCATATAAAATCGAATATTGCTCCAAATGTGTTGATTTTTGGACATGTTGGTGTTCTCTGGACTTGGTTTCTTGTGTTAAAATTTCATGTAAAAACTTGAAGGTTTACCTAGGAAACTTGAATTTTTACTCTTTGGCTGTTATTTTACAAAAATTATTTTCCCAGGTTAAAATGATTTCTTAATGTTGATTTTTGGTGTATATGTGGGTTTTTGGGTCTATAATGGGTGGTAAAAATTTTATTGATTTTTAGAGTATATGTGGGTTTTCGTGCCCAGCCCCTGCCAGCGCCCCGATAGTACCCCGGTTGGGCTATTTCTTGACCTGTTTGACTGCCCTTTTGACCTGTTAGCTTATTTTACGTGTCGAAACCAAGTTATTATAAGTTCCAAAACCCAACCAAGAGATTCAACATGAACCAATGATCCAATCAACATATTCAAAATAGTTTAAGCAGAAGCATCAAAGTCAAAAAATGATAATCCAACATAGGTAAATAAAACGGAAGCAAGGACACGACAATCCAATAACCACCACTTGCCCATATCTCGCTGCCGCCGCCAACATTGCTCAACCTAAAGATAAGAAGAGAAAACAAGACGACAAAACAAACAATGGGGGTGAGCAAAACCACTATACTCACCAATATCGCATAAGTCTATCTCGCATAAAGATCCAAAGCCATAAATAGAGTATGCATAGAATCCACGTCTAACTCTCTATTCGTCCCTATCGCAAAACCTTCTATGTATATATAACAAACTTTCGATCATCTTATCGGCAATGAAGTAACCGGAAACCTTCCCTCCCTTGCTCGAGATAGCAAAGGAGGGAGACAGTGGAGCCAAAAGGACCCCCCTAAGCACACACGGATCAGGGCGTCACCCCCCGAACTCACACACGGATCAGGTGACCTATCACTTTTTTTGCATTCATCAAAGGCACTATAGGCGAGACGCCCCTGGCGGTGTAACACACTAGACTAGGGTTCTTAGGCATACTTAAGTTATCGAAACAAAATTTATACAAAATAACAAAATGCGATAACTATATATACACAAACTGTACCCACCTAGAAGCAGCGAAAAATAACACAAGGCGAGAATCGGGTAAAGAGTCGGGTAAGAGGTGAGGTGAACACCTCAAAACACCTACACGAAATCACGATAACTACTCGATTATTAACAATCCAACGAACACTTAAACTTAGTTGAAACATTTCAACTAAGTGGCTCTTAGAAAAGTCTCGTGGAGTTATGGAACATTTGACTCGACTCGGGACCAAGTATAGAAAAGCCAAATAATAGTCAATTAATGGTTGACCCAGTTAAATAAACAGTCAAAGGTCAACTATGGTCAAAGTATCAAGAAAAAGTCCAAAGATCGGTTCATGGACTTAGGCACACGCGCTGCAGGGCACTGCCGGGCGCGCGCTTGCTACGCACTACTAGAAATTGGTGCATTACTAACCAAATTTTGCAACGGAATTTGAATTGTTACAATAGTAACAATGATTTAGATACAAAAATATACTTTTAGAAACGAAATGTACTTCAGACAATTGTATTTGTGTTAGTAATGAATTTTGCAACGAACTCTTTATGTTGCAAACAAACATAAATTTCAATATAAACACTTAAAATTCTATCTTATTTCTAATTTATGTAATTTCAATATAAAATTTAATTATTTTGTTATTATCTTTACATGCCGCAAACACTACGGTAAAATTCGTACAAAATGAATTAAATGAGCTAAACTCAATGCTCCATTTTTTATCGAAAAGTTTGAGAAGTAGATCACCTTACCGACTCATGTAGATACTCCTTTAGAGAGATGTTTAATCGATACACTAAAGTCGGCTTAGTCGGATTCTATAACGCTTCTGATTTAGTCTTGGTAGACAAAAAACTTGTTGTAATGGTAAATCGACACCTACGAGCTCCTTGGCGCTCCTCGACGGATACGACGATGTGGGTGCGCCACGCCTAAACCCTTTTTTGTTGTTATTATTATTATTATTAGTATTATTATTATTATTATTATTATTATTATTATTATTATTATTATTATTATTCTTACTATTGTTATTATTATTATTATTATTATTATTATTATTATTATTATTATTCTAAAGTTCCTTTATTATTAGAATTAAGAATATTTTCGCATTTTCCATTTATATATACCAAAGGAATTTTCTAATCCAACTATTGAAATGGTTTTCTATATTCCTAACAAATAAGAGGAACTATTATAACAAGAAGGTCCCTAATTAATAACAATACCACATGACAAAAAGGGCAAAACAAGTGGAACCATCGGTTACTCACGTTCAAACTCTTTGTTCTTCACTCCATCTTATTTCCTATCGTCCAACACTGTTATCACTGCCGACTTTTATCAACCACCAGGTACTTTTGAGTTGCATTTTAGTGTCATAAATGAATCAACTATAGTTTTATACCCTATTGGTGGTGTTTGTAATATTTGACATAATTGAATTCGGTGTTGTTTATTTTTGGAATTGAGATACTCATGAAGCACTAGAAATTGAAAGGGAAATGATAATGGCTGAAATTATTGGATTAAAAATATAAATTTTTGAAGGTGGGTTTAGTGAAAAAAAAAAATGTAGGCAAAGTGTTCGACAAAATGTCCAAATACGTATGTGCATCTTGTCTTTCCTATTGTTCCTCTTTGTTTGCCATATACTTTTTATTCTCTGAAATGTAATACAAATGAGCATGAGCGTTTTAATAATTTTCCGCTCTTATTAGTGATTTTTTTTAACATTTTTGTTATTCGTATCAAATTGAAGTAGTAGAAAATAAAAGTGAGTTTCATATGTGAGTTTACATTTTTGTTATTCGTATCATATGTGAGTTTCATATGACTTATGTAGAGGACGAGTAAAATAAAAGTGTATGGTTAATGTGTATGTGAGTTTCATGTCATCTGTAAAGGAAGTATGACGTAGTCGAATTTAAAAAATAAAATAAAATAAAATAGTAGACAAAGTGTTCAGTAAAATGTCTAAATATGTATGCGCCTCTTTTCTTTTTCTTCTTTTTTTTTTGTTTCATTTGTTTGACAAATAAATTTATTATGTCTTCTTATTAATATTTAGTACATGTTCTCCAACTTGATTTTGTTTTCATATATTATAAACACTATGCGTGAGTAAATTGGTTAATTAGTTGATAAATTTAGCATACTTTCACAATTATGATCAATTTGTAAAAAAAATAATTTACAGGATGTCTTCTGATCGGAGTTGGATATTGAACCCTCGAGACGAAGATGGTTTACTTTCAGATAGATTTATTCAAGGAGTGGATGAATTCCTTAATTTTGCATTTCTAGCTACTGCATGTAGAAAACGGGCTAGGTGTCCTTGTGGACAATGTCGCAATACAGAATTCCGTGATCGAGAAGATATCAAGTACCATCTTTACAACTATGGATTTCTCAGCGGTTACAGTAATTGGGATGCACATGGGGAGCCTTTTCCTAGCGTGAATTCTAAAAGGACAGTAGTTGAAAAGAGTTCGAAAGACCACGCTACAGAGACAATAATATTGGATGCAATGGGACCAGAACTATATATGACATGTCATGATGATGTGGGTGAAGAAGTTCCAAATCCTAAAGCTGAAGAATTTTTTAGATTGTTGGAAGAACTTGATCGACCATTGTGGCCAAGGTGCAATAAACATACTAAACTCTCTGCTACTTCTCAACTATTAAACTGTAAGTCAGAATTCAATATGTCGGGAGCTTGTTTGATCGTCTTATATCAATAACAAAGAGTATGCTTCCAGAAAATAATAGGCTTGAGGAGAATTTTTATAAAAGGAAAAAATGTTGTGGAGTCTTGGCCTTGGGGTTAAAAAGATACATGCATGTGTCAACAATTGCATTCTATATTATGAAGAAAATGAGAAAATGACACAATTCAAAGAAAAACGTGGGAAAAAAGTCAGAAACAAAGTACTTAGGTACTTACCTCTTACTCCTCGCTTGCAAAGGCTATTTATGTCTCGACATACTTCAAAGCATATGATATGGCATGCAGAAAATGGTCGTACTCATGGTGGAATGTCACATCTTGTACATAGTGAAGCTTGAAAGCAATTTGATAGAACATACCCACTTTTTGGCCTTGATCCTCGTGGGGTTCGGTTAAGTTTATGTACGGATGGATTTTGTCCTTTTAATACTTCTGGCTCAAAGTACTCTTGTTGGCCTGTTATTATCACTGTCTATAATTTGCCACCGTG
This sequence comes from Striga hermonthica, assembly GCA_902706635.1. Classification (NCBI taxonomy): domain Eukaryota; kingdom Viridiplantae; phylum Streptophyta; class Magnoliopsida; order Lamiales; family Orobanchaceae; genus Striga; species Striga hermonthica. The sequence goes on from CACSLK010000214.1 coordinate 8,458,721, forward strand.
GATTTGTATGAACCAAAATAGTATGTTTCTGAGCATGGTGATTCTTGGACCAAAAATTCCTGGAAAAAATCTTGATGTGTATTTACGACCGTTAATTGATGAGCTGAAAATGTTGTGGCGTGATGGTGTGGACACATTTGACGTTCATAGAAATCAAAATTTTCAGATTAGAGCAACTTTAATGTGGACTATTAGTGATTTTCCTGCTTACGGCATGTTGTAAGGATGGAGCACACATGGTCAATTGGCATGTCCCTATTGTACGGATTCTTCAAAATCTTTCAGGCTTAAGTTCGGACAGAAGACATCTTTCTTTGATTGTCATCGCCGATTTTTACCATCGGATCACCCTTTCAGGAGACAACGTGAAATTTTTTTTAAGGGTCAAATAGAAAAGGATATGGCGGCACCTAGATTATCTGGTGAGCAGATGCGATAGATTGGTCATAAGCTTCCCGATATTGTTAATGGCGCATCTATGAAAGACAAAAAAATAGATGGTTTTAGACGAAAACATAATTGGGTGAGGAGAAGCATATTTTGGGATTTGCCTTATTGGCATACCAATTTGATACGACATAATTTATATGTGATGCATATGGAGAAGAATTTTTTTTGATAATGTGTTTAACCCAATCATGGATATTAAGAGCAAAACTAAAGACAACATCAAATCGAGAAAGGATTTGGAAATTTATTGTAAGCGTCCACAGCTTCATATTACCTTAAACGAAAGAGGTAAGTTTTGTAAGCCATATGCCTCTTATTCCTTGAAGAAGGAAGAAAAACGAGAAGTGTTTAGGTGGATTACAAATTTGAAAATGCCAGATGGTTATGCATCAAACATTGCACGTTGCGTAAAAGATGATTCAGAATTGTTCGGAATGAAGAGTCATGATTGTCATATTTTTATACAAAGACTGATGCCCATAACATTTATAGAATGCACTGCCGAAGCCATTTTGGGAAGCTTTAACGGAAGTGGGCCACTTTTTTAGAGATATATGTTCCACTACGGTGAAAGTGGAAGACATGCAACGTCTCGAAGAAAATATCATAGTGACATTATGCAAGATAAAAAAGATATTTCCCCATCATTTTTTGATTCTATGGAGAACTTGCCCGCACGCTTACCTTATGAAGCTAAGGTAGGTGGTCCGGTGCAGTATCGTTGGATGTATCCATTTGAAAGGTACTTTTTTGTATTTTTTTGTATTGAATCTTATATTTGTGCCTGAAGATGTTGTGTTGATTTACTATATGTACTGTACTATACCTTTTGTCATATAATCTGTTTTTAATGTCGTTCATGTGCCCATTGTGTTGGATTATCTTATTGAGTCGTATATTTAATTAGCACACATGATAATTATATTTTATTTTTCATTTACTACTTATTGAATCAGAATCAGTTCATGAAAATATTTCTCCCAAATTCAGTGAAAATTTACTTTATGCATATAACTATTTATGTCACAATTTTTGTAAATATTTAAATGATCTTGCAAATGTTCAAATTGAAAGTTTTAAATCCACAATAAGATTTATGTTGAGTGTTTTTGTGGTTTAAAAATAATGATGATACAAACATGATTTTTATTATGTAGATTCTTACACCATATGAAGAAAAAGTCACAAATCGAGCTCGAGTGGAAGCATCTATTGTCGAGGCATACTTGATTGATGAGCTGAAGAAGAGTAGAGTCGAAGTAGAAAAAGAGATTCTCCAAGAGTTGGAGGAAAAAATGGCTTGCGAAATTGTGGAGACGAAGCGACAATCCATAGAGGAAATAGTTGAAATTAAATTAGGAATGAAACGTCGAGTAAAGAGGCACCATAAAGAAATGGGTGAAATGATCCGCAACATGCTTCGGGACAACCTCCCTAATTCGAAGTATCCTTCGGGCTCGAGGACGAAATAGTGTTTCTTGATTGCACCTTTTCTTAAATCATATTTTTGCTTAAATAAAATGTCAGGTTGGTTGGTCTTTTATGCTTTTAGTTTGGTACCTATATTTTTTGTTACTTTCTTGAAAGTGTATTGTGGAGACTGTAATCTGTAGGAGTGGGGTTTTCTGTTTCAATGGCTAAGTTATATTCAATGCTGATCATCGTTGTTTTATGGCATAAGGTAACCCAAATATGGTTATGGCACTTGGTGTAAAATAACATTTAAAATGTATGGATTGATAATACATATATTATTTATTTGAATTATTTAGTGTTTCTACATCTTTTAGTTAATCATCTGATTTCATTTGCAATTTTTCTCTATGCAATATTTGTTTTCTTAGGTCTTTTAATTAATGATCATTTGCAATTTTTCCTATATGGAATATTTAGCTTTCCTAGATTTTTTAGTTAATGATTTAGTTTCTTCTACAACTTTTCTATATGGACTAAGATATATTTCAATCTCATGTGTAGACCATCTATATGATACTCATTTTGTTGTAGCATTTTTTTTTTTTTGGTTTGTATGTCCTTAGACAATCCACAATTATATTAATAATATTAAAATATTGTAAGTATGATGACGAATTAAATTGAAAAATTGTATACTAACTTTTATAATTTATTTTATAAAAAAATATAAATTAATAAATAATTATTGAGTTGTACAATAGGTTAAGTTAGGAAATAGGGAGTTAGTAATTAATTAATAAAAATTGAATTGTTATTAATAAATATGTTAAGTTAATAAACCCACGTTTGCGTTATGCATATTAACTGACCACTTCACATCTCATATTATCTGACATTGCGTAACCACTCTACTAAACACTACAGAACACCCCACAATTACAATTTGAGAATTACACTGCAGTGAAATCTAGCAGCGTACTTTCATGGGTAATTACAATTTGACATTTCATCGTAAAAAAATAGGATTGGATTTGAACTATCCGCCAGAGTCTCCAAAAATCTTAAATACGGTAAGTGCAAATTTAAGTTTTTTTTTTTTTCTTAATTTTCACCAATATATGATATGATGAATAATTTGATTATTATATTCAGACACAAGAATGTAACACTGAGGATACAACGATATTGCCGTTTGACTTGAATAAGCTACCAACATATGACGGGTTCATCACAGCGACTCAGAAATCATTATAGTATCTTGACTTGAATAAGCTGCCCATGTATGACGGGTTCATCTCTGCTGCAAGAGAAGACTCGGCGAGTTCTACTGGGCCAAAACCATGAAATGTTGAAAATATTACTTCCCAGTTTATTTGATGATATAAAATAATTAGTAGTTGGTATTAATTGTACTTTGATGTTTTATCAAATGAAATTTTTATTATTGTATTGATGAATTAAAATAAATGTTGTTTATTTTATTTAGCTTTAATCTTTTTTGCTTATTGTAAGTGGTATTATTGAATCCATTTGATGCAAAATAAATTTAGTAAAAACTGATCTTGTAATTACTTAATGCAACAATAAAAAACGGAATAGGACATTATATTATAATTGTCACTAATATTAAACAAACCAATCCGTTACAAATTTCGTAGCTGAAATGAGACATCGAAATGATGATCTCGTTTCTAATTTGGTTTCTATTACTAAATAATTAGGAACAAATAGTCTTATCTCTAATTTAGTTTCTCTTACTGAAAAATTAGAAACTAAAAGTCTCGTCTCTAATTAGGTTTCTATTATTGAATAATTAGGAACAAATATTCTTGTTTCTATATCGGTTTCTATTAATGAATAATTAGGAATAGATTGTCTCGTTTCTAAATTGGTTTCCATACTGAACATTGACAATTTACCAAGTTTCAGCCTCAACACATTTATATGCTATTTTATAGAAATAAAACGAAATGGCGACAAAAATGATCATGAATTTATTAACGGACCAAAAAGGTGATTCAGGATCTACAAATTTTATGCCATAAACTACAACCTGCTGATGTTATCAGGTAAAAATATCAAGTACTAACACTGAATATGTGATTTATGAAAAATGTTACGAGATTCAGCCAAAAACACGATCTTAACAAAAACACAACCTATTTAATCCAAAATTTTCTAATATTTTCATGTATCAAACATCACATAAAATAAACACAATAACGAAGTTTCATGCATTTATAGTAAAAAACTGATTTTTTATATGATTGATTGAATATTCTGCAGAAACGAACATTTAATTATTTATCCTAGCAATTCAACTCTAAAAATTATGAAATTTAAATATGAAGTCAATATATATCACAGGAACAATATATTTAAAATTCAGAATGTTTGGATAACTATGCGAATTATCACGAATTTTACAAGTTTCAGCAGACACATAATATTAAAAAAATGCATATCTTGCAAAATACAAGTCCAAATTCTACAAGGCCAAAGCCATTGTGTTTGGGACAAACATATGTCCCATAATCCAAGAGTTGGCCACGATTTTTGATCAGATCTTAAAGGTTCACTACTAAACCTTATAGATTCAATATTGAACATTCCTATAAATAACATAACAAGTCATAAAATGATCAATCACTTTAAAAACATACAAGTACAGCAACAAGAATACATAAAAAATAATATTTAAGGAGTTTAGTAAAAATTACCAAACACCTAACGAGAGGTTAACGAACGGTTCGATCCAGAGCGAGAAAATCGTCAGCGTGAACGTGCTCGGCGTTGGGGCGGCTCGCACGTCGAGTGCAAGTGGTCTCCGGTGGCTCGTTGGTG
>CACSLK010000214.1:8466032-8476506 GCA_902706635.1 Striga hermonthica
AAATACCCGTTCGATACACAAAATCACAAAACGGCTCACCCATGGTGAGATATCGCAAAACGCAACACACAACATGCACACACGACCTCAATAGGTCTCATAGTGCCTCGATCGTGAGATCATCGATCAAAAAATCGTGGTTGATACGTGGAGTTGAGTTTCAGCATGGTGCCCGGGTCATGCCGAAAACTTACCCACAATCTCGACACACCCGTGAACTCTTGCCGAAGCTATTTGTCTCGGTAAATGTGCAACTGCACGCAGCATAGTCCCGCTATACTCATACTTACAACACGCGATTCTACAACACAAACATAGTCCCTCATAGTTCCAATTGCTGGCAACACAAGTTCCCTATCTCGCCATCTTGAGCCTCCTCGCATAGGCAAAGGAAACTTATCGACCATGCTTCCTTATCGATACCATCGATCAAGGATGCAAACACGGTTCGATGGAATTTAGAACTCTCGGTGGTCGAGCCGTCCAAAAGAAAAATAAAATGGACGTTTGAATTTTTAATGCATTGTCCTCTGAATAGAGATACGCTTGCAGGTGCTGCATATGCGGGGCGCCAGGACGCTCACGTGTACCTGTTCAGAGACCATTCGCAAGGTCAAGGTTTGGTCGTACACACTGGCCTATGGAGTTCCTACGTTTGGTGATAATGGCTGCAGCCTTCGTGCAAGTTAATGGTCGGCCCTGCAGTGCCTAACATCTCTCAGCACGAGCGTGCCTGCTCAATCACCACTTCGCGTGGCTCTACCTAGCCAAGATCGGCAATTGGTTCCTGGTTTCGACAAGAAAATGTAATCCAGGGTTTTTCTCAATACGAAAATTTTCTGACTTGGGATTTCACTTAGGCTAAGGAAATAGCCAGAGAATAGTTTTTCCACAAAATGTGTACGAATGGGGTTCATTCCAAACAAGCCTTTTGGTTTTACACAAATTCAAAAGTTTCAAGGTCTTAAAAAATAACAGGGCATAAAACCGAGTTCCAAGCCCACTACCTTATTCAAACAACACGCTCTAACACGCAAAAAGACACAACTCTAGAAATAGGCAGAAATTCTTAAAGGAAATATAATGCATCTCTCCAGTCGAGAATGGTACTAGGTCAGTGGATCTTTTCGAGACACCACCAGCTAGCTCACTTTGGCTTTTTCCAACTAACAGCTTCGGCCGTCACGTAAGCTCTTCCTCCACTTATCGTGCCAGTAGTCCTGAATGAGCTCCACTTATCTGTACTGCCCAGAGTTCACACCTCAAGGTCTAGGCGAGAGGCTTCTTTCATCAAATTGACCTCAAACGCGTCTTCGGGTATTTTTGCTACGTCTTCACGTTCTTAGAAATAAACTATGACGTCGCTGTAGAATCACAACCAGATATTTAGTCGTAGCCGCTATTGCGTTACTTAGCCCAAAAGAATCACTACACGTCTGTCGATATTCTCGTCGGGCCCCGAGTCTATTTTGATATGTCGACTCCTCGATCTTCTGCTAACGGTACATAGGGTCTCAGATCGGTCTTCAATGATTTTGCAGTTGTCTTCAATTGATTGAATAGGTCTTCACCTCATGATAGTAGTTAATTGTCCCCCATCGTCCATCGGTTAGGTTTACGGTTGTCGATGTGCAACATTCTTTTCCCTGAACAAATCGACTCCTCCGGTATCCGGGTTGGTTGTAACTTTCCTTGCTCATCTAGTGGCCTTCTTTGTTGATCCTTCAGACTACTCCTAAGTGCATCCAGATGATTGGTACGTCTCATAAATGGTCCAATTTGTCCGCGATAATGATATAAATAAATTTGGTTTGGATGAATGTAATATCCAAACACAACGAAAGGATGATATAAGACAAGAAGAAAGCTGGAAACAGTTGCCTTAATTGATACATCAGATCGAAAAACTTAATCTCGAAATTCAAAGCGAACAAGAAAACAAGGACAAGGGTTTTCAAAGGTTTTGCACAAGTCCAAGAAAGTGAAAGATTTCTCTCGAAGGCCAGAAAGAAATAAAAGAACGAAAACTTGTCAAAGTTTACAATGAAATGCAAGTTCGGGAATATAAGCAGCTATATGCTTTACAATGCACACGCTCCAGGCTCGACTACCCTTCTTAAAATATCCTTCATAATTCTTTAAGGTATAACACCTTCCTCGTATTAATTGATGACTCTCGATCGGGGAAAACTATTTCAGATGCGACATATGATTTTATCACAACAAGATAAATGAACGTCGCTGGCCTCCAGGTCAAGATACTATATTGTTTGCGCCGACCTTTGCATTATTGAGTGCACAGACTCAGAGTTATCGCAAACTAAAAATCACAAACGTTGCGACAAATAAGGTTTAGCAGAAAACAAATATGCTTATCCTTATTCGTACACAAAGTCTCTAATCAAAGTTAGTTCAAAGTATCAAATACAAGAATTGCACAATAATTTAAAAGATAAAACACGGAAAACGGAAGATAAATAACAATACACGTTTTCATTTTTGTCAGTCAGTCGTCCACTATATGCAATCACGGTAGCTCCAGGAAAGTATTCCTCAGTGATGATTCTTCTTCATTCGCACTTGAAATGAAACGACACGGTCTCCTTGAGTGCTTTACAGTGTCACTCTTCAGAACAGTCGGTCATCGCTACTCATGTTCATCACTCGAACAATAAAAGGTAGCCATTGCTTTCCTCGAGATTTTTCCATACTCGAGACTCACGCTAGTGATACTCCATCGATCAACAGAACTCTTCGGCAATGGTTGACAACTCGATCGAAGCTTTTAATCTCAACCATCGCACATCAATGATTGGATTCCATCACTGCTCCTCTGGTCCACTTGTCAGCTGCCCCAGACATTCTAGTGATCCCGCACATTTGAAATCTCTCGGTTGTCTAATCCCAATAAGGCATTTTGACGAGGGTCACCAGAAAAGCTATGGTGCACATACGCAAATCTCAACCATAACCGAGATAGCTCGCCCAAAGTGCTAACTCAAAACTTTTAGAGAGAAAATTTCTAGAGTCATAACTAGTCCCAAATGCGACTAGAGTTCACCCAATAAACACTAGAATTCGAAACATAACAAGGTGGATAGTCCTAAGCCCCAAATAAAATAAATAAACAATGAAACTCATACCTCGAGCTGGCGCAGCGAGACGAAAGCGAATGGTCAATGGTCATTACATACACTAACACTAGAGATAATCTACAGAAACACAGACTAGCTCTGATACCATACTGTAACTCCCCGTTTTATTTTAAAGAGTTAACCGAATTTATTTATAAAAATCAGAGTAAATTCTTCAAAATTCTCAATTTTAACAACTTTTAAAACTTAACGGGCGCTATTAAACTACCAACAAAATAGACAAATAAGTACAACCACAAGAAACCTACACATGCATACAAACGATCATAAATAATCTAACCAAGTTATTATAAGTTCCAAAACCCAACCAAGAGATTCAATGTGATCCAATGATCCAATCAACATACTCAAAATAGTTTAGGCAGAAACATCAAAATCCAAAAATGATAATCCAACATAGGTAAATAAAACGGAAGCAAGGACACGACAATCCAATGACCACCACTTGCTCGTCTCTCGATGCCGCCGCCAACATTTCTTAACCTAAAGATAGGAAGAGGAAACAAGAGGAAAAAACAAACAATGGGGGTTAGCAAAAATACTATGCTCACCAATATCGCATAAGTCTATGTCGCATAAAGATCCAAAGCCATAAATTGAATATGCATAGAATCCAGCTCTAACTCCCTATTCGGCCCTATCACAAAACCTCCTATGTACATACAACAACCTTCTGATCATCTTATCAGCAAAGAGTAACCAGAAACCTTCCCTCCGTAGCTTGACATAGGCAAAGAGATCCTTTCCGGGAGACAGTGGAGCCAAAAGGACCCCCGCAAAGCACACACGGATCAGGGCGTCACCCCCCAAACTCACACACGGATCAGGTGACCTCTCACTGTTTTTGCATTCATCAAAGGCACTATAGGTGAAACGCCCCTAGTGGTGTAACACACTAGACTAGGGTTCTCAGGCATACTTAAGTCATCGAAATGAATATTTATACGAAATAACGAAATGCGATAGTTATAGATACACAAACTGTACCCACTTGGACGCAGCGAAATAACACAAGGCAAGAATCGGGTAAGTGGTGAGGTCAACACCTCAAAAAACCAACACGAAATCAAGATAACTACTTGATTACTAACAATCCAACGAACACTTAAACTTAGTTGATACGTTTCAACTAAGTGGCTCGTGGAAAACTCTCGTGGAGTTATAGAACATTTGACTCGAGTCGGGACCAAGTATGGAAAGCCACATAATAGTCAGTTAATGGTTGACCAAGTTAAATAAACAGTCAAAGGTCAACTATGGTCGAAGGATCGGAAAAATTCTGAAGATCGGTTCACGGACTTAGTCACACGCGCTGCAGGGCACTGCTGGGCGCCTGTTGTCCGACAGCACTCCTTACGACACCTCTCGGTTTTCCTCAACGACTACCCGAGAGTTTGACTCCAAAATTTAAACACACATTATTCAGCACTAAAGAACATCATATAAGTAAATTTTCACAAAATTTCACACTTGAACTATATGATCAACATATGAGAAATTAGGACAAGTAGAGCACGTTTTTCAAGATGACTAGCCATACTAACTAATTTTAATATAGCATTTTAACACATGATATTCCATGCTGAACAATGACAATTTACCAAGTTTCAGCCTTAACACATATATATATATATGCTATTTTATACAAATAAAACGAAATGGCGGCAAAAACGATCATGAATTTATTGACGGACCAAAAGGGTGATTCAGAATCTACAAATTTTATTCCATAAACTAAAACATGCTGAGGTTATCAGGTAAAAATCTCAAGTAAAAACACTAAATATGTGATTTATGAAAAATGTTACGAGATTTAGCCAAAAACACGATCTTAACAAAAACAAAACCTATTGAATCCAAACTTTTCTGTTATATTTACTGTATCACACATCATATAAAATAAGCACAATAATCAAGTTTTATGTATTGATAATAAAAAGCCGATTTTATATAATTTATCGAATATTCTGCCGAAATAAACATTTAATTATTTACCCTAGCAATTCAACTCCAGAAATTATGAAATTTAAACACGAAGTCAACATACATCATAGGAGCAACATAATAATAGCTCAGAATGTTTGGACAACTATGCGAATTATCACGAATTTTAGAATTTTCAGCAGACACATAATATTAAAAAATGCACATCTTGCAAAATACAAGTCCAAATTGCACAAGGCCAAAGCCATTGTGTTTAAGACAAAAATATGTTCCATAATCCAAGAGTTGACCACGAGTTTTGATCAGATCTTAAAAGTTCACTACTAAACCATATAGATCTAATATTGAACATTCATATAAATAACATAACAAGTCATAAAATGATATCACTTTAAAAGCATACAAGTGCAGCAATAAGAACACATAAACAAATCATATTTAAAGATTTTAGTAAAAATTACCAAACACCTAAAAAGAGGTTAACGAACGGTTCGATCTGGGGCGGGGAAATCGTCCACGTGAACATGCTCGACGTTGGGGCGGCTTTCACGTTGAGTGCAAGTGGTCTCCGGTGGCTCGCTAGTGGTCGTTAAATGGCAAGGGTTCAGAGGTGCAAGGATCGCGGGAGCAGCAGGCTTGGTGCTCGTGGGTCGTCCTCGTTGTTGGGCATCATGCGCGGCTTGGCTGGGCGTGCGTGCAGTGGGGCAATGGCAGCGGGTTTCCGGCGAGAAAATGAGAGATAGTGCAGAGATATAATTCTGAAAATTGCAAGGAGTAGAGGGGAGAGGAGAGAAATAGAGAGACAGAGAGAGAGAGAGAGAGAGAGAGAGAGAGAGAGAGAGAGAGAGAGAGAGAGAGAGAGAAGTGATGGGAGAATGGGAAGTGAAAGAGAAGAAAATGGTCTTCTCTTTTTAATGTTGTCAAAATGTAACCTCCAAAGTATTAATCATGCTCATGATGAGTTATCAAGGAAATAAAATCAGATTTTGGGGTTATGGAGTGTACCAAATAAATTCAAAATTCAAACATTGAAAACATGCCAAGCATGCAAGGGGTCAAGCGGGCCGGGCGGGTGCGGGGCTCGCGGGCTTCGGGTGTGGAACGTGCGGCTTCGGAGGTGCGCGGATGGGCTTTTGGCGTGAACGCCGCACGGGCTGGGGAGAGGCCCGATTGGTTACGTGCAATCAAAATAAAAAATCCCGACTCAGATTGATGATCGGTTCGGAAATTAATTTGGCTCGATAATAATACACTTAGGCAAATACGAACATATAATCACATAAAAATTAAATAATCGAGCCCGAAATAATTAAATCTGAATAAAATAAAACAATAATAATCTCAAAATAATTTGAAACAAATGGGGCACTACATAGCCTATCGATGTGAGTTGTTACGGCTGTCAGTACGGTTGTCCCCGTCGATGTAATACGGTTGCCCTTACGAGTTAAGTCTTCTTATGTCCTAATATAGCCACACCCTTGTGAGGTGCGTAAGTCCCTATGTAAGGCCGTGCCCATTGCGTGGCACGTACTCCCGTCGTTAGGGTTATTGCTGCCCCTTTCCGCGGCTAATGATAAATGTGCACATGAGTGAGGTTATTGGTGTGTTGTTGATAGGAGATGAGACATGATGTTATTGTTTTATGTTCATGCTGCGACCATACTATCTTGATATTATTATTATATTTTTTATGTGCATAATGGTGAGCACTACGGGTTCCTTTTGTGCTCACTCCCACCCGTTTCTTCACGGATGCAGGTTAGGCAAGTTGGCGAGCATGACAAGCAAGGGGCGAGTGGGTCGGTCTAATGTTTATGTTATATCATGCTTCTGCTTTTGAATAATTGTTGAAACCATTTTCAAAAATTAAGTTTTTGAATTGATGGTCTTGGATATTTATAAGTACGTGATTTCTTAGATATTATATTTCGATTATTCATGCAGAAGACCGAAGAAGTCCAAGGTGGGTGGGTTCATCGGAAGTCTATAACATAGGACTTAGTCAATGAAAACTGGGAGTGAAATCTAGTGTGTAGCACTGTCACAACTCTCGAGGATGGCTAACCCTCGAGAAGGGCAATGGTTACCAAATTCTCGTTCGAAAATTGAGCAGAGGTTCATAGGATCATATTATGTCTTGTCCGAATTCATGAGCTATGTGTGGTCTTTGATGATTGAAGTTGAAGTCTTGTTGAATTTAGGTTAAATTTTAACCTTACCCTTGTTCTACATGTGCTATGATGAGGTACTTGATGTTCACGATGCTGTTATGATGAGATAGGGTGTTTAAGAGTGATGTTTTTGGGGATATCATGTGGTAAATAGCATATGTTTGGATTTTTACTGTCTCTATTCTGCTGCTGTTATGACCCTCAAGAACTCGTTCTGTGAAGATGTGACCTTTATCTTAATTGTGGTTTATTTTGTTACCTTTCCATGGGTTTTGGAATTTTGAAAATCCGATTTAAATTGAGTGAGTTATCATTTTTACAAAATAATTGCGCAAGCAGTTTTTAGTAAACCCGACAGCTTGTATATATTTATTGTCTGGCATGTTTTCGATGTTTGTATGTGCTCAAACCAAAAAGTGGTCTTCATAAAAGTTGTAGCCTTACTCCTTCGCTATATGTTGGTTTTTGAATCATGTCATTTGGAGGTTTGTAGCATGATTTATATAATAATTACTGAGGTGTTGTATGTTATATAAGTTAGTTTTTGGCAGTTTTTATGAACCGAATATGTTATGTTTAAACTCGTGGATAATGTCATTATTTGGCAATGTGATCTTCAACAAAGTTGTAGATATTTGAGTCATCTACCATGTGGTTTATGAATCTCATTAAAATCATGTCTGTAACTCTAGTTATCTTGCAATTTTTGAAGTATGGTCAGTTGCATGTTTTCAATTATTGACTGCTACTCCGTTATAAATGTTTTATAGATTATCTTCCTGTAAATGACCTTATCTGTTATCAATATCTTCATAAAAGTTGTGGAGGTATGTCTTCGGATTCATATGCAACTAGAATCATGTTTATATGTCTTATGTGCTGCAAGTTGTGTTTATTTTAAAATTGTTGCGCGGGATAAGTTTTGAAAAACTTATGTTGTGCTTTCGAAAATAGAATTGTTTTTTTAAATGCATGCTTATGGGCTTAATTTGGTTGGTGTTGTATTGTTGACTGGAAACACTTGCGAGAGAAGTTTTATGCTAAGATCTCGAAGTGTGAAAACTATAGGCGTGTATGTGAGAGTGAACTCGTTTAGGACTGTTGGCACGTTTAGCTAAATGAGTTAGAGCTGTGGCGGTCGACACTATTAGTCGGAAAGGTCGAGCGACCTACCATTCCATTGTTCGATAATGACCACTAGTTAGTAATATTCCTGGCTGGAGAGCTGATGTTCGACCTCTTTGGGAATTTTCCCTTATTTCTATCGTTAATAGTCGTGTAATAATTGTATTGATTAGGAAAAGGGTGGTGGACTTGGAACTCGGTTTAGCGTATTGTCATGATTTGAAACCCTTGAAACTTTCGAGACTGTTTCAAACCTAAATGCTGGGGGAATTGTTTTTGTTGAAACCTAAAATTCCATTGTTTTGGGAAGTATTGCGAAAACCTTTTCTTTCGGGTTACCTTAGCCATTACGAACCCTGGATTAGAGAATTCCTTAATTGTACCCCATATTGAACTAAAACCTGGCTGGGTATAGCCATGCAAAGTGGTGGCCGAGCTTGCACGCCCGTGCTGAGAGGCGTGAGGCCAACTGTAGTGGCCGACCATTGACTCGCACGAGAGATGTCGCCGCCTTTACCGAACGCACGAACTCCCCAGGCCAGTGTGTACAGCCAAACCTTGACCTTGCAGTTGGTCCCCAAACAGGTGCACGCATGCATTCCAGTGGCTCGCTTATGCAGCGCCAGTGTGTGTGTCATCTCTCGAGTGACAGTGCATTAAAACCAGACCGACTATGTTCTTTTGGGTCGTTAAACCAATATTTCATGTCAAATTGTATGTTGACCTTTTGAACCTTTCCTCTCGAACTTTAAACCGAGGACTCCAAGTTCCACCGAGGCATTGTATGAATTTCCTAATCAATGTTTCATGATTAATGGAGGCTTTTCAATTAGTTCATAATGCCACATGCCAGATTTTCTTGAGTTGGCCTGATAGAAGTTCCGTTTTGTTGAAGATCGAAATCTTGAGTCTCGATTGGAGACTATGTATACTTCGTAGAGATTGAGATTTACGAAGAGTGAGAGGGTAGTGGAGTCAGATCATTAGTATGGGAATGTAAAGTATCCCTAATTGTGAGACCGATTTTTGTAATAAGAGTTTGTTTCCCAATATTTAGTCGATACTTCCTAAACCGCATACGAGTCGTTACTCTTGTCGGCAAAGAAAGAGGCATTGTCAATGGTATCGAATAGAACCATGTGTTCTGAAGGTATCGGTGTTGAGGATATAATGTTATTGATGATTTTTAGCCATTCGTATGGGATTCCGTGGCGGCCTGTTTTATAAGGACGCATGGATCATATCGATGTAGTAAGCGAGTCTTCAAGCGTGACCTGCGGACATGAGACTAAAACTCGATGCCACGAATCAACCCTATAGGGTTAGTCTGTCAGAGTATGCTATCAAGACACGAAAGGACCGGTTAGGGTCTTGTATATTGATAGATAAGTAAGGTGTGAGAAATTCCATACCATGGGGAGATACCCAGGTAATGATGGTTATCGAACGACAACCCTAATGGTGCCATGCGAGGTGTCTGGTATGGATAGAGGTGGAGTATGCCGTAGTTCTTGTTACAGCCTTCCTTACTCGGTCCTATTATGATTCTCGACCAAGTCGATTACTTAGCATGATGGTTGACTCCACCACCGGAGCTCACGAGGATGCATGGCACGTTCTATGCCTCATGATGGAGAAAACGTGTGCGTAATCTCGGAATACATGTGAACAATGACGAGCTACGTGTTGTGCAGAACCCAACTTGTATGGAGGTATCGGTGACCTGTTGGAACGTATGGGTCCATCAGGGAAAGGCCGGGAGGGTACTCGTCAAAGTCCAGTGTGGGGGTTGTCAAGGCAAGGGCGAGGCGACTTGGGAGAGGGAGACCGAAATTCGGAGGAGGTACCCGAATTTCATGTGTTAATGTTTTAACCTCTTAATCTGGATTTTTTCATGTCGTAGTTTGTTTTTCGAATTTCGAGGACGAAATTCTTTTTAAAGTGGGTAGGCTGTAATGCCCCGTTCAGTTATTAGATTTTTCGGATATTTTTATTGGCATAATTGTTATTTATTTTACTTAAATTCCAAATTGATGTTTTTGTTTAAATTATATATATATATATATATATATATAT
>CACSLK010000214.1:8498141-8514918 GCA_902706635.1 Striga hermonthica
TACCTCCATACAGATTGGGTTCTGCACAACATGCAACTCGTCATTGTTCACATGTACCCCGAGATCAGGCACACGTTTCCTCCATCATGAGGCATAGAATGTGTCATGCATCCTCGCGAGCTCCAGTGGTGGAGTCAACCATCAGGCTAAGTCATCGACTTGGTCGAGAATCATAATAGGACCGAGTAAGCAAGGCTGTAGCCAGAACTACGGCATACTCCACCTCTATCCATACCAGACACCTCGCATGGAACCATTGGGGTTGTCGTTTGATAACCATCATTACCTGGGTATCTCCCCATGGTAAGGAATTTCTCACACCTTACTCATCTATCAATACACAAGACCCTAACCGGTCCTTTTGTGTCTCGATAGCATACTCCGACAGACTAACCCTATAGGGTTGATTCGTGGCATCGAGTTTCAGTCTCATGTCCGTGGGTCATGCTTGAAGACTCGCTTACTACATTGATATGATCCGTGCGTCCTTATAAAATAGGCCGCCACGGAATCCCATACGAATGGCTAACAATCATCAATAACACTATATCCTCAACATCGATACCTTCAGAACACATGGCTCTGTTCGATACCATTGACAATGCCTCTTTCCTTCCCGACAAGAGTAACGACTCGTATGCGGTTTAGGAATTATCGACTAAATATTGGGAAACAAACTCCTATTGCAAAAATCGGTCTCACAATTAGGGATACTTGACATTCCCATACTAACGATCTGACTCCACTACCCTCTCACTCTTCGTAGATCTCAATCTCTACGAAGTATACATAGTCTTCAATCGAGACTCAAGACTCCGCTCTTCAACAAAACGAAACTTCTATCAGGCCAACTCAAGAAAATCTCGCATGTGGCATTATGAACTAATTGACAAGTGTCCCTTAATCATGAAACATTGATTAGGGAATTCATACAATGCGTCGGTGGAACTTGGAGTCCTCGGTTTAAAGTTCGATAGAAAATGTTCGTCAACATACAATTTGACACGAAATATTGGTTTAACGACCCAAAAGAACATAGTCGGTCTAGGGTTTAATGTACTGTCACCCGAGAGATGACACACACTGGCGCTGCATAAGCAGGGCGCTGGGATGCGTGCGTGCACCTGTTTGGAGACCAGCTGCAAGGTCAAGGTTCGGCTGTACACACTAGCCTGGGGAGTTCGTGCGTTTGGTGATGACGGCGACAGCTCTCGTGCGAGTCAACGGTCGGCCACTACAGTTGGCCTCACGTCTCTCAGCACGGGCGTGCGAGCTCGGCCACCACTTTGCATGGCTATACCAAGCCAGGTTCAATGTTCAGTTTGGGGTACAATTAAGGAATTCTCTAATCCACGGTTCGTAATGGCTAAGGTAACCCGAAAGAAAAGGTTTTCACAATACTTCCCAAAACAATGGAATTTTAGGTTTCAACAAAAACAATTCCCCAAACATTTAGGTGTCAAACAATCTCGAAAGTTTCAAGGGTTTCAAATCATGACAATACACTAAACCAAGTTCCAAGTTCACCACCCTTTTCCTAATCGATACAATAATTACACGACTATTAACTATAGAAATAAGGGAAAAATTCCCAAAGAGGTCGAACATCGGCTCTCCAGCCAGGAATATTACTAACTAGTGGTCATTATCGAACAACAGAATGGTAGGTCGCTCGATCTTTCCGACTAATAGCGTCGGCCGCCAAGTCGGCTCTAACTCATGTAGCTAAACATGCTAGCAGTCCTAAACGAGTTCACTCTCACATACACGCCTATAGCTTCCACATTTCGAGATCTTAGCGTAAAGCTTCTCTCGCAAGTGTTCCCAGTCAACAATACAACACCAACCAAATTAAGCCCATAAGCATGCATTTTAAAAAAAATAATTTTATTTCTAAAGCACAACATAAGTTTTTCAAAACATATCCCACGCAGCAATTTAAAAATAAACACAACTTGCAGCACATAAAACATTGATATAGCCCTATTATTATCGTCCAGTTCAGATGCTGATTACTCGGATGGATGGATATTATTGACGACATCAATAAGTCGACTTCCCTAGAGTCGACCGGGCTCTTCAGATGTTCAAGGATCACCATCAATCTGATAACAGCTCTAAGACGATTCTCGTAAGTCGACTGAGACAGTTCTCTTAGTCGACTGAGATGATCCAGTGCAGTAGCCTCTGAATGCACATATGACCCTAAGTCGGATGAGTGATACCCGAAGTTGACTTGTGAGACCTCCGACGATTTATACACTTCAATGTGTCGTAGACGAACCTCTAGGCTGGAGAACTCATAGGATAAGAAGGAATCAGGATGCTGACTCAGAGGTGGACGAAATGCGAACCGACCAGGGTATTTTGGTCACTTCATGCAAGTCGGCCAAAGAATTTTAGGTACTTCAAGTAAGTGTTTGGACCTCTATATAAAGGAGTTGAGGTAACTACAAAACCTAACTCTCTCATTCTCTACTCATTTTCCAGCTGCTGCTCCCACTGAGCAGAGCTCATCTTCTTCACTCTTACTGACTTGAGCGTCGGAGGCTCTTCACCGGAAACACCTCCGGTGTTGAGTTCTTGCAGTTGTTCATAGCAGTTCAAGGACGATTTGGAGGCGATTCGAGCAGATCGGAGCTCATTTCCACCGGTTCGCTCTATCTCTAGGAGGAGACCCATCAAATTGGCGCCGTCTGTGGGAACCCTTAGTGCGTTTGGGATGAAGTTGAACCCGAGAAAATGTGCCTTTGGAGTAAAGGCAGGTCAATTTTTGGGATATATTGTCACAGAACGAGGAACTGAAGTGAACAAAGACAAGGTGAAGGCTATACTCGACATGGCCCCACCAAGAAGTATAAGAGAGGTGCAGTCGAAAAAAGTTTTCCCTTTTTTAAATTGCTAAAAAAGAAGACGACATTCCAATGGAGTGATGAGGCTCAGATGGCGTTTGAACAGTTGAAAGAGTTTTTGAGCGAACTCCCTCTTAACGAAGCCAGAGCCGGGTGATGAGTTGCTGTTATATATCTCGATGGGAGTAGTCTCCTTGAGTTCACTATTGTTGCGAGAAGAGGAAGGTGCCCAGCAGCCAATTTATTATACTAATCGAGTACTCCAAGGTGCGGAGATGAGATACTCTGAAGTTGAGAAAGCTGCACTAACGTTGGTGGTGACGGCTAGAAAATTGAGGCCATATTTCCTGAACCATGTGATAGCGATGAGAACAAACTTTCAGCTTGGGGAGACCTTGGGGCGACCTACTGTCTCAGGTCGACTCGTGAAGTGGGCAGTCGAGTTGAGCGAATATTCCATCAAGTACGAGCCGAGATGAGCCATAAAGGCTCAGGCCTTAGCAGATTTTATCCAAAGAAGGCACCAAGGGAGAAGAGAAGAAATGGAACATGCATGTCGACGGATCCTCAGCGGCCAAAGGATCTGGTTTGGGAGTCTTCCTCGTGTCCCCCGAGGGCGAACAGCTCGACTTTGCCATCAGGATGGGGTTTAAGGCCTCGAATAACAAAGTAGAATATGAGGCACTAATCAAAGGAATCCAACTCACAATCGGTGGCGGAGCGACAGAAATCATGGCACATTCCGACTCACAACTTGTTGTCGGACAAGTATTGAGAAATTGCGAGATTAAGGAGGATTGAATGCTGAAATATGTAGAGGAAATCCAAAGCCTTGTATAGGGCTTAGAGAAATTTGAGCTAACATAAGTCCCGCGAGAGGAAAACAAGTGAGCTGATTGGCTCGCAAGAATTGTGAGTTCAAATGAAGAAAATATAGAAAATCGCATTACCACTATGCATTTAGAAGGGAGCGTTTTGGACGAAACAATGGAGGTTGATGAGAAAGACGAATGGAGAAAATCATTTCGCGAACTATTGCAAGGTCGAGTACCTGACGTAGACAAACATGAGGCAGAAAAAAGCTGCTCGATATTTGAGCAAATACTTTAACGTCGAGGGGATCTTGTATAAGAAGCCGATGGTTATGTCCTAAAGGAAATTCATGAAGGGTGTTGCAGAGCGCATGTAGGGTCTCGAGCCTTAGCCGACAAGGCTCTGCGAGCAGGCTATTACTGGCCAAAAATTCGGAAGATGACCGAACAGTTAGTACGAGGATGCGAGAGATGCCAGCGTCATGGTCCAATTCCTCATATCCCGGCTGAAACCATGACGATGATCAACTGCCCGATCCCTTTTGCTCAATGGAGAATCGACTTAGTGGGTTTGTTGCCAATGGGAACGGGGCAAGAAAATTCCTTGTAGTCACAGTCGACTACTTCAGCAAGTGGGTCGAGGCAGAACCCTTGGCAAATATCACCGAAGAAAAAATGATACAATTTCTGTTCAATAACATCTACTGTCGATTTGGAATTCCGAAGGTATTGATTTCATAATGGAACCCAATTCCAAGGGAAGAGGATCCAGGCATGGTGTCTCGACATGGGAATAAAGCAAAGATTTGCCTCGGTCGCGCACCCCCAGGCAAATGTCCAAGTCGAAGTGACAAACAGAACGATCCTTCAAGGATTAAAGAAGAGGTTAGAGAAAGCATCGGGAGCCTGGGTTGACGAGCTAACCACTGTCTTATGGGCTTATCGGATGACTCTGAGAAGTACAACGGGTCAATCCCCATTTCACGTGGTCTACGGAATGGATGCACTCCATCCCGTTCAAGTCGTCCTGAACTCTCATAGGTCGACATTTTAAGATAAAAAGAAAAATGAGGAGATGATCGAGGAAGCCCTTGATCTGATTGAAGAAGGGCGAGAAGAAGCTTGGGTGCGATCAGTAGAATACAAGCAGAAAATGCGTGCCGCCTTCGATAAGAAAGTCCGAACCAGATGGTTCTAAGTTGGAGATCTCGTCCTCAAGCGAGCAGACGCCCTTAAACATGTCGGAAAGCTCGAGGCTAACTAGGAAGGACCCTACACCGTTACAAAAGTGCTCGAGAGAGGTGCATATGAGCTCGAGGATGGGGAAGGTCGACAGCTACCGCGATCTTGACACGTGATCCATCTCAAACGCTTTTATGCTTAAGGCAATGTTTTGAACTCTTTTGTACTGAACGATGTTCGACTCAAATTCAATAATGCAATGAATTTCAAGTTTATGCTTCAATTGTGTCTTTTACATTTCCATGTCTATCTTATTATGATTACTTGAAAAATCAAATTTTTCAAAACGGCTATAAAGCCGACTAACTCCAACGACTACGAAGTTGACTAAACAACCACAAAGTTGTATCGAATGGAATCTCGACTAAGCTATGAAGCTTACGACTATGAAGTCGCCTAAACAACTACGAAGTTGTATTTTCAAGTGAAATCTCGACTAAGCTATGAAGCTTACGACTATGAAGTGGCCTAAACAACTACGAAGTTGTATTTTCGAGTGAAATCTCGACTAATCTATGAAGCTTACGACTACAAAGTCGACTAAACAACTACGAAGTTGTATTCTCGAGTGAAATCTCGACTAAGCTATGAAGCTTACGACTATGAAGTCGCCTAAACAACTACGAAGTTTTATTCTCGAGTGGAATCTCGACTAAGCTATGAAGCTTACGATTATGAAGTCAACTAAGCAACTACGACGCTACACACTTAATGAAAAAGGCTCTTTTCGGCATATCATTTCAAATAACCAGGAGTTGTCTGAACAAAAATGTTGACAAAGCTAATCATATGACAAAAGAAGCCACAGTCACAAGAAACTTATGATTATCAGCTATGAAGCTACTAAATCGTTGCTCGACTTCGACCAGCTCGCAAGAAGGGTTGGGAGAAGACGAGCTGAAAAACGTTTGTTAAACAGCTATGAAGCTGCTAAAATCGTTGCTCGACTTCGACCAGCTCGCAAACCGAGTTGGGAGGAGACGGGTTAAAAAACTTTTTGTTTACCAGCTACGAAGCTGTTAAAAGTCGTTGCTCGACTTCGACCAGCTTGCAAGCCGGGTTGAGAGAAGACATGTTGAAAAACTTTTTGTTTACCAGCTACGAAGCCGTTAAAAGTCGTTGCTCGACTTCGACCAGCTCGCAAGCCAGGTTGGGAGGAGACAGGTTGAAAAACTTTTTGTTTACCAGCTACCAAGCTGTTAAAAGTCGTTGCTCAACTTTGACCAGCTTGCAAGCCAGGTTGGGAGGAGACGGGTTGAAAAACTTTCATTTGACAGCTATGAAGCTGCTAAAATCGTAGCTCGACTTTGACCAGCTCGCAAACCGGGTTGGGAGGAGATGGGTTGAAAATCTTTTTGTTTACCAGCTACGAAGCTGTTAAAAGTCGTTGCTCGACTTCGACCAGCTCGCAAGCCGGGTTGGAAGGAGACGGGTTGAAAAACTTTTTGTTTACCAACTACGAAGCTGTTAAAAGTCGTTGCTCGACTTCGACCAGCTCGCAAGCCGGGTTGGGAGGAGACGGGTTGAAAAACTTTTTGTTTATCAGCTACGAAGCTATTAAAAGTCGTTGTTCGACTTCAACCAGCTCGCAAGTCGGATTAGGAGGAGACTTATAAGACGAGTTGAAAATCAATAATTCAACGCAACTAAAAAACATCAGCACAAACAATAAAAGGCATTCATAATAGTTAAGAATAATAGAAGGAAAGATCGAAATCATAAGCAGCCGAGATAACGAAGACTGTTTGTCCCATTTTTGTTGTGTTTTTTGTTGTCTTTTTGCCGTTCTTTTTCCCGTATTGAGTCGTTTAGGTGGTTTTAGGATCTTTTTGTCATTTATTATGTGTTTTGCATTCATTTGAGTGTTGCGGTATTTTCCGTTTGTTTTCGGGTCTTTTTCTGTTCTCTTTTCGTTTTTGGTGTGTAGATTGGAGACCCCGGGAGAACAGGTTTCCGAGAATCTTTGAAAGCTGACACTGTTAGAAAGAGGGGCTCATTAGCGACACGTAGGAAAAAAGCAGAATTAAATTTCGATACCAGACGAGCCTGAACGAGCCCAAACCGTGATGTCATGCAAAGCTGCCGGGGGCCTTAGCGCCGCTAAGGCCTGTGTGGATAGCGGCGTTTTGGAATCTTAGTGGGACAGAGGCTAACAACTAAGAAGGCTTAGCGCCGCTAACCCCTTAGCGGTGCTAAGGTCTGTTTTGTAACAGGCGCGATTTCTGCGGATTTTCGAATGGGAAGCTCAATAGATCGAACACAAGACCCCCAAACTCAGTTTTTCTTCATCTTTTTCACGGTAGACGAGAGGAGAGGAGGGTGCTCGATGGGGAAGGAACCCTAGCTCCGAAAATAGACTTCTCTCTCCATTGTTCTTCCTCCTTTTTCTTCTCTTCTCCTCTTCTCCTCTTCTCTTCACCCTACTTTTCCATTTTTTTTCTTCTTCTTCTTAATAATTAGGGATTAAGCTTGTATTTGGAATTCAACACTTGAACTTGGGATTAATTGTAAGTTTTTCTATTTTTATTCAATTCCTGGAAATGGTTGATTTGGAGAGAATGATTGATTGTGTTGAATCGATTTCACGTAGCTAATTCTTATTGATAGGGATAGAGGATTATTGTTCTTGTTTGAATTGCATTTTGTCGGGCTTGAATTGTTCGTTCTTATGTGAGTTGATTTAATTCAGAATTGATGAAATTGAGCTTGATAGTTTGATATAATCGAAGGGTGACACTTCGATCTCGTAATTGGTATCAATTGGATATTGAGTTGTCGAGTTTGGTTTTATTGATTTTCTATGAATAGTTGATTGAATACATTCTAGTCTTATTAGCGACTTTTAGAACCGAAAGGGGAGAAGTCGTAGAAATAGGCTCACATGAGATAGATTATTTTGTAATTGAATAGTCTATAGATTTTTGATTGAAATACGTGCGTGTCGATGACCCGTCCCTTGTTACGTGAAGTTATTGGGATGGGATAATTGGCCTGTGGCGTATGCTCGAGTTTATTCATCTATGTTCAATCCCTTATTACGAAGAGTTATTTGGAGTGAACTGCTAGATGTCTAAGCGAGAGCGTCAATCTGGAATAGAATGATTTATGTCCTGCCTTTGCATATAGAACTTAAATTGATTATCCCCGACTCCCTAGCTGCTCCATCTTTACTTCGTGTATCTTTTTAGGTAGATTATGCTTTTTATTATTTCTTAGCTGATAATTTCTCAAACCCACTATCGATTAGTATGTTTAAGATTTATTTTATTATTATGTGTGATCGATACCAAAGCTGAATTCGGAACCGCCTTCCTCGTGAGATCGACCCGGGGAATGAATCTTTTGATTCGGTACTCAGTAAAAATAATAATTTGTACACAACAAATTTTGGCGCCGTTGCCGGGGAAGGCAAGTAGGATATTTGGTCTTGGTATTTATTTTATTTTCTGTGTTTCTTTTAGTTTTGTGTCTTTCGTATTTTTGTTCTTTCTTTTGTGTGTCTTTGTTTTCTTCTTTGTTTTTGTTTTTTATTTTCTATTCTTTTTTTCCTTTTCGTGGCTTCGCATGGTTTTTTCTATTTTCATGTGCAGGGATTATGAGTTATAACAGTATGTTCCCCTATTCGCACACCCAACCTTGGGGTAACGAGCCAAGCTACCACACCGGGTACCACGTCCAGTCTCATCCCTACTCTTCCGAGTAGTACTGGGACCCCTTCCCGGTCGAGCAACATTATGAGTCCCACGATTTCAACGAGAATCTCGACCGTATCTATGAATTTGCAACATCCCGGTTAGCTCAGGAAGAAGTAACCACAGCCCGATGTGCCCAATCACCTCTTTTCTACGATTCATGGGACTATGGCCAGACTTGGTCACATCCTTACGAGCAGCAGTGGGATATCGGGCCTGTTGAGTAGCCATATGAGTCTTTCGAGGACTCCTCTGAGTACAATGCAAAGCTCGGCCAGGCCCTCGCCTTCTAGCATCCCAAGCGGCCCGTAGGAGCAATCTGGAGTCCAGAGTCGAGAATCTTGTGGATCTCGTGCAAGCCTTAGAGGATCGAGCTACCAATTTCTCTCCCGAGATCACCGCTCAAGGCGGACCTGCATACAGTAATGAATCTCGGGAGGTTGCTCTGACATACGATGAAAAGCTCGACCTTGTCCTTGCACGCATATCTACCCAGTCCACTCGAGATGTGGAGATTGAGCTCGGGTGTGCTCGACTGAGCACACAAATAGAGATTCTTCAGCACATACCGACTCAATTGAGGCACCAGTCGAAGACCCCCACTTTAGGCTTGATAATCGAGCCCGTACGTTGAAGCAAATGTGTGAGGCCGAAGAAGAGGATGATAATCCCCAGCGAGACGTTGATGATATTTCAGAGGAGGAGGTCCACGGGCTTGATTCTCAAGTCCCTCCTGCCATCTCCGAGTTTGGGCACCCGTCTCTGAGGCCGCTACATTGTGTTACGAAGTGGGTGGGAGTTAGTTCGACTTGCTCTACAGATGAGCATATACTTATGGAGGTTGACGACAGAGCTCGTGTGGGAAAAACTCTGCGTCTAGGGTTGGGGATTGCTCGTGGTCGAACCTACTTCACTTATAATACAGCCACCCAGACCCACCATGCCCGCCTTCTGGCCACACTGCTCGGGCTACCACTTCTCAAGAATACAAAGGCGTGGCACGATCGTCACTTCTTTCTGGACCCCGGATGAGTTCTTTTCAGGTTTCGTCAAGCTAATGACGTAAAACAAGTGCTTCTTGAAAGGCAACCCAATTGATATTTATTGCTTTCTTGTTCATTTTCTCTTATGGTTTTTCTTTTATCTTTGAATAATGGGAGGTTTGGAGTTTGTGTGTGTTTTTTTTTTCTCGGCAGGAAGTATCTATTGGGGATTGAAGCATGAGCGAAGGACTTGCACGTGAATGTTATGTCTCCTCGAGAAACATTCGGTTTGCACACCCTTTTCTCTTCATTGAGTCTGTGATTTTGAGTTGGTTAACGTTTTGGATAAACTTTCTTCACATTGACGATCGACAATGGGGACATTATTCGGTTCTAAGTGTGGGGGAGTTTTTGCATGCTTATGTGTCTACATGGTTTGCCATGTCTAGTTTTTCTTTAGGGTGTCTTGTTGTTGATTGAGTTTGGATTTTGGTGTAAGATAAGATTGGTTGATGACTGCTTGATGAGATTGAGAGGTTGTGATGATGGTCATTGATTATATGTTTTGATGAAATTCTTGGTTGATGTGTTTGACGACAGTGCACCAAGTGAGGTTTTGAGCCTTTTTCTTAGTCTTGAGAGTTGGTCGAATTCTTGTATAACTGAAACTTGCCTTGAGTCTATTTTGAAATAAATTGATTAGAGTCTTGAGCTGTAGAAATGATTGAGGCATCTTTTGTTTAGCTCATTTTACCCTGTTCTTGTCCATGATATATATATATATATATCTCCGCTAGTAGCCGTTTGAGCCTTGGACTGATTTTCTTGTTTATCCTATTGATTTGTTGCCGACGGCCTGTTATGCGATTCATAAGTATGACGGAGTTATTTATTTTATGATTGAATGGGGAGTGTAGCATATTACTTGATCAAAAAAAAATCAAAAAAAAAAAATAAATAAAAAATAAATAAATAAATGAGAGCTCGCAAGACGAACTAAGAGGATTCTACTCCTCTTACTTGTTCATGCAAATGGACGAGTAATGAGTAATGGAAACTACTATTGGACACTTGGATAACCTCCAAAGTCTAAACCAAGAGAACGTTATCCTTAAAGTTCGACCTTGTCTGGAAAAACAAACTCCAAATACAAAAAAAAAAAAGAGAAAAAAAAAGAAAAGAAAGAAAAAGAGAAAACAAAAATAAATAAATAAATAAATAAATAAAACGATCAAGTGTGTGTAGTGCACTATGATTTGAGCTTGTGCGTGTGGTGTATGGAGACTTTTGGTGAAGGAAGTAGTTATATGTTGATTATGTTGAGTGGCATGACTCATTCAGATTATTTATTGTAGTCGTTTGACAATTTTAGATTCCTCTTGTTACCTTGAGCCTACACTATAGCCCGTCAAGTCCTTTTGATCTGCTAGTTCATGATTTTGACTATTTTATAGTAGGAATTAGACAATAGGCAAGGCTCAGTGGAACTTGAATTTCAACCAAGTGGAGCGTACCTCGTTATATTCATGAAAGAAATTTAGTGAGGCTCATCCCTATATTCCATTGTCGAGAGATTTGTTGTTCAAATTGCTTTAACTGAGTATGTAGTTGAAGCATGTGGTTTGTGGCCGTTTGAATACTTTTTGTTTTAATTGATTAGTTTGAGACCTTTCTTGTTTGTCATCGCTATCCATGCTTGATCTTTGCGTCTTTTATTTTCTCTTTGTTCGGGACGAACAAAGGTTTTAGTGTGGGGGAGTTGTTTGTCCCATTTTTGTTGTGTTTTTTGTTGTCTTTTTTCCGTTCTTTTTCCCCATATTGAGTCGTTTAGGTGATTTTAGGATCCTTTTGTCATTTATTATGTGTTTTGCGTTCATTTGAGTGTTGCGGTATTTTCCATTTGTTTTTCGGTCTTTTTCTGTTCTCTTTTCGTTTTTGGTGTGTAGATTGGAGACCCCGGGAGAACAGGTTTCCAAGAATCTTTTGGAAAAGCTGACACCATTAGAAAGAGGGGCTCGTTATCGACGCGTAGGAAAAAGCGGAATTGAATTCCGATACTAGACGAGCCCGAACGAGCCCAAACCGTGAAGTCATGCAAAGCTGCCAGGGGGCTTAGCGCCGCTAAGGCCTGTGTGGATAGCGGCGTTTTGGAAGCTTAGCGGACAGAGGCTAACAGCTAAGAAGGCTTTGCGCCGCTAACCCCTTAGCGGCGCTAAGGTCTGTTTTGTAACAGCCGCGATTTCTGCGGATTTTCGAATGGGAAGCTTAATAGATCGAACCCAAGACCCCCAAACTCAGTTTTTCTTCATATTTTTCATGGTAGACGAGAGGAGAGGAGGGTGCTCGATGGGGGAGGAACCCTAGCTTCGAAAATTGACTCCTCTCTCCATTGTTCTTCCTCATTTTTCTTCTCTTCTTCTCTTCTCCTCTTCTCTTCACCCTTCTTTCCATTTTTTTTTTTCTTCTTCTTAATAATTAGGGATTAAGCCTGTATTTGGAATTCAATACTTGAGCTTGGGATTAATTGTAAGTTTTTTCTCTTTTTATTCAATTCCTGGAAATGGTTGATTTGGAGAGAATGATTGATTGTGTTGAATCGATTTTACGTAACTAATGCTTATTGCTAGGGATAGGGGATGATTGTTCTTGTTTGAATTGTGTTTTGTAGGGCTTGAATTGTTCGTTCTTATGTGAGTTGATTTAGTTCAGAATTGATGAAATTGAGCTTGATAGTTTGATATAACCGAAGGGTGACACTTCGATCTCGTAATTGGTAACAATTGGATATTGAGTTGTCGAGTTTGGTTTTATTGATTTTCAATGATTAGTTGATTGAACACCTTCTAGTCTAATTAGCGACTTTTAGAACCGAAAGGGGAGAAGTCGTAGAAATAGGCTCACATGAGATAGATGATTTCGTAATTGAATAGTCTATAGGTTTTTGATTGAAATACGTGCGTGTCGATGACCCGTCCCTTGTTACGAGAAGTTATTGGGATGGGATAATTGGCCTGTGGCGTATGCTCGAGTTTATTCGTTTATGTTCAATCCCTTGTTACGAAGAGTTATTGGGAGTGAACTGCTAGATGTCTAAGCGAGAGCGTCAATCTGGAATAGAATGATTTATGTCCCGGCTTTGCATATAGAACTTGAATTGATTATCCCCGACTCCTTAGCTTCTCCATATTTACTTCGTTTATCTTTTTAGGTAGATTATGCTTTTTATTATTTCTTAGCTGATAATTTCTCAAACCCACTATCTGATTAGTATGTTTAGGATTTATTTTTTTATTATGTGTGATCGAAACCAAAGCTAAATTCTGAACCGCCTTCCTCGTGAGATCGACCCGGGGAATGAATTTTTTGATTCGGTACTTGGTAAATATAATAATTTGTACACAACAATGACAAATTTCATAAACATGTCGATTACATAATAACTCGTCCCGCCCTATTACAGAATGATCCAAAGAAGGACGGGACTAAAAAGAAAGAAGCAATACCACAATAAGACAAAACAAACCACTTGCAAGCAAAGCAAACATCTAAGTTTTGTGAGAGTCGGCAGTTGACTTCTCTGCAGCGTTCTCATCCCCGTCAGCATTAGGCTTAGTCCTTGCATCCCCTTCCTCGACATTTTGCTCAGTCCTGACGGACTCTTCAGAAATTGGCTCGGTTGCCGGGTGCTCGACCTCCTTTTCCTCTTCCTCGTCATCCGCCCCACTGGGCTTGACTAAGTCGGTTGGACCGACCATGAGAGTGGGAGAAACCTCAAGTTGAGCGCTAGCTTAGCCTTCTGGATCGCCCAAACCTCGAGCCCTGACCACCAAGGGTAATCGTCGGGAAGCGACGAATCACCATGGTATCCATCCGGAAGGAGAAGGGCTTCCTTGAGCGCTTGACGGTCGATTTATCCCTCAAGAGCAGTGCCCTTCACAGCAGATTCCCATGCGTCGAAAGTAAAGTGGAAGTACTAGAGTGTAGCAGAGCAGAGCTCGTCGAGGAAAGCTGGAGAATTGAGGAATGCTTGGATGGCCTCCTTTCGGTAGGTCTCAAGGAAGATAGAGCCCATGGGCGACTTGAGAAAAGTCCTACGCCCTTCTTCGAGACCCGCTTCCCTCTCGACAAAGACGTCCTCGCGGGCCTTCTCAAGTTCAACAGTCAGCTCCTCAACTTTCTTAAGGACTGCCTCCTTGTCGGCCTTCAGCTTGGACACCAAGGACTTCGAGGCCTCATAATCGTCCTTTTTCTCCTCAAACTTCTTGCGTTGGGTGGCATACCTCCCTTTTCAGTGCTTCACATTGTTTTTGGGAGACGAAGTGCCCTCGACTAAGTTGGGAAGCATAGAAGCGATTAGCTGAATGACAAAAAAATATATGTCTTAGAAAAGAATGTTGGAGTATACTGTAAAGCAAACTTTCATGTGAGCTTTTGGATTGTATTTATTCGATTTCCCGTTTTGACTGAAATAAATGTTTTCACATTGATGCATTCTTTATGATTGCTTGTATGCTAAATGTCCAATTGTCTTATATTGTAGACAATGTGGTGTGTTAGTAGTCACACAGAAGATTACATTGTCGGTCCCTTATAAGATATAAATGGTATTCACAACTGAGATAGTTATGGACATGACTATCGATGTAGGTTGTAGTATAAACTGGATGTAGCTTGTCTTGGCTATTGGTTTATACGCTGCGTCGCATTGAATGGATCACAGTTGAGACGTGTTCTTCTGTTCTTACTATCATGAAGAACCTAGGTCTCGGTGACTCTACTAATTCTTAACCCTAACTGTGATACTTAGATATGTGGGATATTTGTTTGTTACTTTGATTTACCATGGGTGAGAACCAAGTATTGGTTCAATATGCTCCGCATCTTGGGTAACAACATTATCTGCATGATATCTATTTATTGACATTAGGGAACCGTGCCCTAGACATCCAGGTTGATGATGTCCCCTTAAGGAACTCATAAGGATTATCGTATAAACCATGCAGGTGGATTTAATCCGTACGATAATAAGGTTGAGTGTTACTACTTAAGGAATAAAAGATACTAATTAATTAAAGGAGTCAGAATCTTTAATAATTAATGGACGTGCGATATCTTAAACACGGGGAATTATATCGAGTCTAATAGAAGCCCTGTTTCATTTCGGGATAGGACGGGAGTGCAATATTAATTCTCTAGTGGAATGAATTAATATTTACGGGCCAAATTGTGTTCTGGGCTGAACATAAGAATTTGGGCCTGTAGGGAGCCCAAACCCTATACCTTCTAAGAGATCCCTAGGCTGGCCCAAGGACCTCTATAAAAGGAGGGATCACATGTCTTGAACCCTACGCAGCAACACAAAACGTGACACCTTCAGCCACCATCGTGGGGAGAAAGTCACGCGAAGGGTTTGGAGAAGACGAAGCACAATCTGCTCCTTTCAACCGTTTGGTAGATCGTCGTCCATCCGGCGTCCAAACGTGGTCCGGACGCAGACTAGAAGATCGCTCAGATCGAATCAAAGCCTCGAACAAAGGTATTTCTCTGCTCATACCTTAGGAGCATGCTTAGGGTAATTCGTAATCATGTATGTATGTGTTTGGTATCCGATATCGATCCGTGGGAAGGACCGCCCCGTCGGCGTGTTCCAACAATTGGTATCAGAGCCATCAGTTTCGTAGATTATCGGCTCTGCCTGGAACATCTAGTTGATTTCGTTTATTCGTTTATACGTATTCAGTCACGTTCATGGTATGGATGATTGTTTATCTCGTTTATACTTCTGGATGGTGTCTATCGCAGCTCTTGTGTATTGTTGTAATCATTTTTCCCACCAGATAATAAGTGTTGGTAGTATAGGCGATTTTGTAGACTGTAGTAGGGTTGTTCATGTTTGTTTTTTGCTGCAATTTTGTGAAGAAAGTCGAACGTAATGAAGATGATCAACCTGGAGGCGGCGGCTAGGGTTTCAGCATTCACCGGGGGCATTTTCGTCGGCGAAAACCGTTTTGGTCATAACTTTTGCTACAGGTGTTCGATTTAAGCCCATAATACCATTTCGGAAATGGGAGAGTGAGATCCACACATGTCACTACTTCGCTATGACAGCCTGTGGCAGGGTCAAATTCTATCTTCTAGATGAAGTTTTCGACCCTTTTCCGTCGGTGGGTGCGGACATTGCGTGAATGGCCCGATTTACGCGAGATGCCGATTTGAGTGTTCATCCACGACCTTGATGAATCATGTAATAGCTTTGATAGGATGTTAGTGGTTGGTTTTAAAGGGGCTGTGATAGATGTGTTTTAACTTTTGCATTTTTTATTGCTTTGTGGATGCGATTTAATTTTGCCAGAGCATGTTTAATTTTATTATGTGTCTAGCTGATTTAAATCAAATTTTTGGCATGCTAGAAATCATGTGAATAGGTGCTATAAATTCTTAGAAAGTTTTTATTGCTTTTGTTTTGAATTTTAGGAGCATGCTAGGATTTATGTGATTTGCGTGTTAGGAGCATGATAGGAATTTATTATTTCTTATTGCATGCTGTTAAAAACCTTCAAGTAAAAATGACTAAGTGAGTTTAATATGAATTTTAATTAATTCATTTGGCCTCCACAATTAGTTTTTAAGTAAGGTGTTTGTCGCTCGCGGGACCCTGGGAGTCTCCCCCTAACGGATGCGGCTTTCACGAGCTTACTAGATAAGACTTCTATTCAAATGACTTAATCTTTAGGTGAAGTGAGTGGCATACGCGTGACCCATGGAGTCTCCTCTCTAACGGATAGTGTCATTCATAAGCTCACCGGTAAAGACTATTTCGAGATTGTTGGTGTTATATACTTAAGCTTTGCTTTAGTGGATATTACACTTGTTATTCCTTGATGAATGAGAATTATGTTTTTAAATGAGTTCCATGTTCTGTTGTTTTGCATGTAGATAAGTGGGTCGTCATCGGGCGTACCGAAGATCACTATATCAGTTACTTGCAAAACAAGAATCGTTGGTTTACAACCAAGATGGAATTGAACAACCCATCGGAACGGTTGTAGTGTCAATCGTACGGTTTGTCTTGACCTATTAGTTGCGCTAGTACATTTATGTATTGAACAGGATCCTAGAGAGGGATGTTCGTTTTATACTGATCGTCGTAAACGAACTAGGCCTCAGTTAATTATTGCGTGCTCTTAACCCGTAAG
>CACSLK010000214.1:8533169-8553455 GCA_902706635.1 Striga hermonthica
GATTTGTGATGAACCATGTTTACGTTTCCACTATCCTTAAATTTTGTAACGTCGAATAATGCATGATTTCAGTATTTCATTATATCAATCTATCCCAATGTGTGACTTAGATTGAATATTTAAATAGGTATTCAACAATAATGTTTTTCTTTAAGTCATAAACCAGTATCTTAATCCTAATTATAAGAAAAAGATTTTCAGAAAGAGAAAAGGGAACATCTTGAGATAATTTGAGTATTGTTTGAAATTATTATGATTAGTTTTTGAAAAGCGAAAAATTTACTCTGATTTCAAGCATTATAAAAGAGGGGTGTTACAATTAATATAAAATATCCTTGCAGCTACGACCACACCACACTCATGCCACATTGACTCCGAGGTAAGGAATGAAGTAAGTTTTCATACCAACTAGTATATTATTATTATTACTGTTTGAGAACCTTAGAATTGTTCGATTAGATGAAATTCTAGAAATAAGTGAGGTAACAAGTAGCTAATACTGTACTAGCCATACTACTGAACTCTTTTAATGAAATGGCAAATTGGCTACTCAGATGACGAATCGCAGAGTTCAAGTCCCTGTACCTGTGGAAGAAGATTTTGATCAATCACGAATAATCACTCAATTCCATGGATTCCATCCTGATAAGTTCAATTGGTAATAAGATCCACGAGTAGTGGACAAATGGTTACGAAGTCTTGAAATGATTTTCGAAGCAATGGGATGCCCTGAACGACATCGAATTCCTTGCGCGCAGTTTCAAATGACTGGGGATGCTAGCCTTTGGTGGTTAGCATATTGGGACATGAGGCCTGGCGAGAAAGCTGGCCGAACTTGGTCTCGATTTATGGAACTTCTACGCGAAAAGTGTTATCCGGCTCACTATAAGTCTCAGATGGAGAGACAATATCTAGTTTTGGAGCAGAACAACATGACCGTGGATGAATATGAAAGAGAGTTTACTCGTTTGGGGTTTTTTGATGCCCTACATGATAGATACTGAAGAAAAATGATCCAGACGCTTTAGTGACTGATTAAGAGATAATATTCGTCACCACCTCTCCGGATTGGGAAAATTAACTTATGCTGAAACGGTTAACCGGGATCAGCAAATTCATGCTAGTCTCCAGAGGGAAGCCAACTGTAGTTGTGAACCAACCATGCCACAAAAAACATCACCCCCAAATCCTACTATATTTAACCAGCAAGCCAATGACAGGAAAATGAAATGGAAGAACTGAAACGACGATAAAAGAAATCGTCAGAAGAAACCTGGACATGCAAACCAGCAAGCACCTCCAGTGCCGACTTGTGGAAATTGTGGGAAAAAGCATAGTGGAGAATTCTTAGTGAGGAAAGATATATGCTATACCTGCCGAAGAACGGGTCACACAACTCGTATGTGTCCCGATCGTATTCAAAACCAGCAGGGTCAGCACCAGCAGGCCCATAATCAACAGCAAGGAGCGTAGGCGCGAGTCTATGCCATCACTCCTGCAGGAGTGAGTGAACAACCAGGTACCATGTCAGAAATGGATTAGTTATATAATGTACCTATCTTGGTATTATTTGATACTAAGGCGACTCATTTTTAAAGGAATAAATGTTCAAAGGCCATATGAATGTGAAGAATTTATACTGTTAATTCCCTTTAAGCTAATCTAGTTTCAGGGATAAAAGATAGGAAGAGAATGGCAAAGAACTCTAGCAATTGTATTAATGGTCAACCTATATGTGATTGAACAAAATGAACTGGATATTACTAGTGAGAGAGTGTAACACCCCGCCTGAGTTCCTACCTGAACTGCTGATTTGAAAATGTAAGTGTTGATCATCTGGATCCTGATCAAACTGAAAAAATAATATAAAAAAATTACTAAATACTATGCTCAAACTGATAACATAACTGAAAACGGGACTAAAATCATGAACTGGAACTTAATAATATTATTTGGGTCAAACTGGTATCAACTGGTCTGAACCGATCTGGCCAGACCGCCGGTCTACTCGGACCTGTCGATCGGCGGCTGACTCGGCCAATGGACCCACCAAGGCCGCGTGCGCGGACGCTTCCCGGACTGGTCGTGGGCACTGGCTGCTGGACGCAAACTGTACGTGAACATGAGCTGGTATGCACGCTGGCGGCCACTGGGTACGGCATGCGTGACTAACGTGCATTGGTGCATCGTACACACTACGCCGGGTACTAGCGTGCATGCTGCGTGCACTGGTCATGACCATTGGGTGCTTGTTGTGCACTGCCGACGGTTAATTGAACACTGGGCTACTGACTGGCGCTGTGCGGGCGCTACTAGGCGTCACCCGCTGCGCTGGCTACTCGTGCGGCTCATTTGGACGCTGCCGAGGTCATTGACGCGTGATACTGCACGCTGGCATGCGTTATCGCACGCTGGCGTGCATAACTGGGTGTTGGCGTGCGCACGCGCATCGCCAATAGTCACCTATTGCGGGTACTGGCCCTACGCGGCGCTATACCGTGCATTACCTACGCACTCGCACACCCGCCGGTACGCTGCGGCCGCTATGTGCGGACAGCGCAAGTACGGCGACCCTCGTCGGCTGTCCGGCGACTTTCTCCAACAACATCAACATTTTATCACATGTTTAAACGTAACATGACTATACATACTGATTTCACCTGAAAATTATGAACTTTACTCGATGACCTCATGTAGCGTCGAGGCGTGCGCATCGTGCGCCCGTGTTCGGCGTTAAGCCAACTTCCTCGAATAAACTTGAACTTTTATTGAACAACCCCAAGAAACTGATTATAAAATACTATTTAAAGACTATTGAGACAGGGATTATTCGAATAATTCTAATCATATTAAAAGATAACACTAGAGGGCATATACTGCGGCCCGTGGGCGTGCACTACGTGTGCAGCTCACTTTCTTGAGCCAAATCATGAACCAAACTTCAACTTGTCTCGACTAACATGAAATAACTAGACTTAAAGGATCTAGATGATCAGCACTTACATTTTCAAATCAGCAGTTCAGGTGGGAACTCAGGCGGGGTGTTACAGTTGGTATCAGAGCAACGTTTTTGCGTCTCTGAAAATTTTCATGAGTCAGAAAGTTTTAGAAAAACCCGAACACGTCACGCTCATGCCTCGCCGACTACAGGTAAGTGCTGATTCATGTTTTAAATTATAAACAAATTACTATTTATATGCTCAGAAATTTCTCAGTTACGATATAGTTAAGATGCTCGAATCATGTTCAGGATCAGTAGTCAGTATACTCGGGATTTTATGTCAGTATTTTCCAGTCATGTTTAGCAACTTGTCAAGAAATTTGTGCGCTTTATTGATCAGCTTCAATAATGTCATCAGGGAGGATCTTCTAATTCGAATTCAGAACCTTAGAAAAGGGGCTAAGTTTGAGAACTCTAGATTCAATTCTAGATTTATTCAGATTAAGTTAATGCCTCGTTCAGTGATTTGTAAACAATTATGTTATACAAATCTTAACAATCATGTTCTTCAGGTATTTTCTATCAAAAATTGCCCCTTTTGCCATTCAGTTGGCACGTTCCAGTAAGAAATTCCTTGACTTAGATCAGGGAACAGATTCAGATATCCTAAGTCAGATCAGTAAATTAAGTTCGAGGTTATATTTTCATGCTAAAGGTTGTTATATTTCCTAAGCCATTGTCAAAGATAACGGTTTCCAGTGTATAAGAGTCAATATTCCGGATTACCATGGAGGCTTGAAATAAGAGCCATTAAGCCGGGTGTACCATGGAGACTTGAAGCTGAGACCGGAGCAGTATAGTTTCAGGAAATGACAACCTTTAGAGTCAGCTAAGTCGGTATCTTACCAGTTAGATACTCTAAGCCTAGTTGGCAAAGTTCAGGATCAGTTATTTCTTTTGTACTTGCGGGACCAGTTGTTACTGGAGTAGCCTTATACAGTACAAAGTCATGAGTCAATGTTCAAGATTAAAAGTTAATGTTCATGATTTAAGGTCGACGTATAATAGTTGTTCAACCGGGTTAAATGGAGGTCTGTAATACAGACTCTTAGTCCAATTTTACCTGGAAACTTGAAGTCGTACCTTATCAAGTCAAGAAAGTCAGTAAATGTCATGTTCCAAATTCCGAGATGATTATTTTAATTGTTTCGGGATAGCTTTCAAAGTTCAGGTAGAGAATGATTCAGTCATGTAAAAGTCAAGTCCTGGATGTTCAGTTATATGAATGCTCAGGCTAGTCATGTTAAGTCAAGGATAGTCTGTCTAATAAGACAAGACTTATCAGTCATTTTAAGTATATCCAGTGCCTCGATTCTCAAATATAGATAATTTGAGAATTCGTAGGAAAGATCAAATTATGATAAACTTTTCTTGAGGTTATGTTTGACCTCAGGAAAGGTAAATAGTTGCAGGTACAACCTGTCGATATACGACACGGCGAAGAAGACCAATCAACAACAACAGATCGTGCCATGATGATAACCGATGCTTTCCATTCAAGGATGCCATACCATGTTGAGTCACAGTACACTGGGAAGTCACAGAGAGTTAGCATTATAGTACATTGAGGTTACTAGCCGAGATACAGATATAATCAGCCATATAGACTACATCGACGTTGCAGGTACAATGTTCGCCAGGTGTTGTATGCGGGTGTGCCGCACTCACTTGATGAGGAGCAGGTATGACGCATTACAATGTGCCGCGAACAACGTGTCGCGTATCGAGTAGACATTCACGAAAGGTAGTTGCCAGAATTGCTAGTTACCCTCATTTGTACATGTGCATATCTCTGAAATTTTCTAGGAGTACCGACGACTGGAAGTTACCACAACTGACGTTCAGATCGAAGAGCAACAACAGCCAGGAGATGAAGACCAGTATGCATAAGAATTATGTTTTTAATGTCAAGTATAATAAATGAAACACTTTATTTCAGAAAAGTGTCCCGTTTCAGTCAATATTAATCATCAATTGTGAATTGTTGATTTTTCAGTTAAGATCAAGTCTAATGTTTAGTATTCAATACTGAATCCTCAAGTCATGTCAACGATAAATATAAGCTTTATGTTAAGCTTGTACGTTTCAGTTTTAGTATTTCCGAGGACGGAAATATTTTAAGGAGGGTGGGTTGTTATACCCCGAGTTTTATTAATAAAGGAAAGTACTAGCTTTTAATTTTAAAGCTAGCCTTTGTTAATAAATAATCATGTTCATGTTCAAGTTCAAGTTATTCAGCTAGTTAAATTCCAAGTTCGACTATTAGTCGATAAGTTTTCAGATTTAATTCCGATTCATTTAATTAGTTAATGAGTTCGGAATTAAAAAGCCAAGTTGACGAACTATTCGAATTAAGTTCCGAGGTCAAGTTATAACCGAAAATGAGTATGTTCGGTTAAGGATACCATATATGAACGTCGTCATTCCTATACAAACGCGTTCAAATTTGGTACACCGTCCATCATTAGCTTATGCTTAAGCAATCGTCATCAACCTTTGCTTAATTAACTTAATCTATGTTTAGCTACTTAATCATGATTAGCTTAAAGATAATCATGATTAGCTTAATGTTAATGATGATTAATTAACATTAATAAGGATTAGTTTAAGGTTAATCATGTTTAAAAGTAATCATGTTTATTTTAGAATTGAGTATGCTTAGTACGGCCATTAGTACGCATAAGTACGTCCTTAGCACGTCTAAGCCGTGCTTAGCCGAATTAATCGCAGAAAGTTCAAAACTCCCCAATCTTCTCGTGCATTGTCATCATCTTATGCCACATGGGAGGTTGGTAGCAAGTTTAGGAGATGACTAAGCTCTTAGGGTGATGAATAAGCCAAGTGAATGCCACCTTATGCCGTGAGCTAACGGCAAGTGGCGCTCGGCCATTAGGCCGAGACTTTTCTACCCAACTTCACCTCATTTTACCGCCTCTATAAATCTGATGTTGGGGAGTAGGTTATAGCTTATTATATAAGCTATACGTTCAGCCAATAATTAGTATAAGTTAAGTAAGTTTAATACTATTAAGTATACACGCAAGCACGCAAGCACGGGAAGGAGGATCATGCCCGTTCTTGGGAAATTCTCCGAACAATTGAGGAGGTAACGTCATATCCAGCATCTTTTCATGTTAATTAGATTATGTTAAGTTCAGTTTATGAAGTTCATGTCAAGAAATGCAAGATAACATCGTGATAGGTTCGGTTTTAGGCCATGTTGGCCTTGACCGAGTGATGTTTAATTCTGTTCGGATAACACCGAGTAATTCATGCTTATTTGATCATGTTAGATCAAACTGAAAAAATAATATAAAAAAATTACTAAATACTATGCTCAGACTGATAAAATAACTGAAAACGGGACTGAAATCATGAACTGGAACTTAATAATATTATTTGGGTCATACTGGTATCAACTGGTCTGAACCGGTCTACTTGGACCGGTCGGTCGGCGGCTGAATCGGCCAATAGACCCACCAAGGCCGCGTGCGCGGACGCTGCCCAGACTGGCCGTGGGCACTGGCTGCTGGACGCAAACTGTACGTGAACATGAGCTGGTATGCACGCTGGCGGCCACTGGGCACGGCCTGCGTGACTAACGTGCATTGGTGCATCGTACACACTACGCCGGGTACTAGCGTGCATGCTGCGTGCACTGGTCATGACCATTGGGTGCTTGCTGTGCACTGCAGACGGTTAATTGAACACTGGGCTGCTGACTGGCGCTGTGCGGGCGCTACTAGGCGTCACCCGCTGCGCTGGCTACTCGTGCGGCTCATTTGGACGTTGCCGAGGTCATTGACGCGTGTTACTGCGCGCTGGCATGCGTTATCGCACGCTGGCGTGCATAACTGGGTGTTGGCGTGTGCACGTGCATCGCCAACAGTCACCTGTTGCGGGTACTGGCCCTACGCGGCGCTATACCGTGCATTACCTACGCACTCGCACACCCGCCGGTACGCTGCGGCCGCTATGAGCAGACAGCGCAAGTACGGCCGACCCTCGTCGGCCGTTCGGCGACTTTCTCCGACAACATCAACATGTTATCACATGTTTAAACGTAACATGACTATACATACTGATTTCACCTAAAAATTATGAACTTTACTCGATGAACTCATGTAGCGTCGAGGCGTGCGCACCGTGCGCCCGTGTTCGGCGTTAAGCCAACTTCCTCGAATAAACTTGAACTTTTATTGAACAACCCCAAGAAACTGATTATAAAATACTATTTAAAGACTATTGAGACAGGGATTATTCGAATAATTCTAATCATATTAAAAGATAACACTAGAGGGCATATACTACGGCCCGTGGGCGTGCACAACGTGTGCAGCTCACTTCCTTGAGCCAAATCATGAACCAAACTTCAACTTGCCTCGACTAACATGAAATAACTGGACTTAAAATGATCTAACATGATCAAATAAGCATGAATTACTCGGTGTTATCCGACAGAATTAAACATCACTCGGTCAAGGCCAACATGGCCTAAAACCGAACCTATCATGACGTTATCTTGCATTTCTTGACATGAACTTCATAAACTGAACTTAACATAATCTAATTAACATGAAAAGATGCTGGATATGAGGTTACCTCCTCAATTGTTCGGAGAATTTCCCAAGAACGGGCATGATCCTCCTTCCCGTGCTTGCGTGCGTGCGTGTATACTTAATAGTCTTAAACTTACTTAACTTATACTAATTATTGGCTGAACGTATAGCTTATATAATAAGCTATAACCTACTCCCCAACATCATATTTATAGAGGCGGTAAAATAAGGTGAAGTTGGGTTGAAAAGTCTCGGCCTAATGGCCGAGCGCCACTTGCCGTTAGCTCACGGCCTAAGGTGGCATTCACTTGGCTTATTCATCACCCTAAGAGCTTAGTCATCTCCTAAACTTGCTACCAGCCTCCCATGTGGCATAAGATGATGACAATGCACGAGAAGATTGGGGAGTTTTGAACTTTCGGCGATTAATTCGGCTAAGCACGGCTTAGACGTGCTAAGGACGTACTTATGCGTACTAATGGCCGTACTAAGCATACTCAATTCTAAACTAAACATGATTACTTTTAAACATGATTAACCTTAAACTAATCCTTATTAATGTTAATTAATCATCATTAATATTAAACTAATCATGATTATCTTTAAGCTAATCATGATTAAGTAGATAAACATGGATTAAGTTAATTATGCAAAGGTTGATGACGATTGCTTAAGCATAAGCTAATGATGGACGGTGTACCAAATGTGAACGCGTCTGTATAGGAATGACGACGTTCATATATGGTAACCTTAACCGAACATTCTCATTTTCGGTTATAACTTGACCTCGGAACTTAATTCGAATAGTTCGTCAACTTGGCTTTTTAATTCCGAACTCATTAACTAATTAAATGAATCGAAATTAAATCTGAAAACTTATCGACTAATAGTCGAACTTGGAATTTAACTAGCTAAATAACTTGAACTTGAACATGAACATTACTATTTATTAACAAAGGCTAGCTTTAAAATTAAAAGCTAGTACTTTTCTTTATTAATAAAACTCGGGGTATAACAGAGAGGTTGACTAGAATAGAAACTAGACTAATTTTAGCACGAGGATAATGATAGAATGAAGTTTCTTATCAAATTTTAAACTCCAAGAAATTATTTTATTTATTGAGGATCAAGTACAAAGGGACATCAAACACGAGGAAGAAAAACCTCAATAATATATAACAAGAACCCAAAAGTATGGTGTGTTCCCGAGAGTCTAGTATGCCATAACTCAGCCACCCAAATTAGAGTCCTAGGTTCTTCATGAAAGATCTATAGAGTCACAAGCTCGTTTTCGCTTAATCCCTGGAGCTTCCATAGAATCTTGAAGGATGATGCTTTCTTGAAGTTTCTTGATAAGTCCAGCTATAGTATCTGCAGATCTGAAGATATCTCAAGTTGAAGCAGATATGAAGTTCTGAAAACCTTTATCTAGAATTCCATGCAAGTCTTGAAAAAAGTTATAAAAAATCTCAAGTTGAAGCAGATATCTCGTTATGTACAAATCACGAACTCAATAGCAAATGTAAACTTATGCGCAGCGGGTCTAAAGGTTTGACCTAGAAAACTTACGGCTTAAAATTTATGGCACTCTGGCTGATCTTCAAATGGATTGACCGGGATGAACACATGAACCGAATTGGATCACAAACAGAACGTCGGGCTCGCGATCAGGTCGGGTCGTGTGCAGGTCGGGTCGCCGGGTCGTGTCACGTCGGAGCTGGCCATGTCGAGTTGGCCTCCGGCCATGTCGGGATCGGGTTGGCACGTCACGACAATTCGCGGCAGGTCGGCGATCCTTGGGCTCGGGCTCGTGGATCGTCGATTGCTATAGATGATCACCGGGTCTCGAATACCTTTGAATCTTCTAATGTATACTTTTACACATCCTCAACTTGTATCGCTGGACCAACAAGAAAAAGATAAAGCTCGAATGAGATATATATACATATATATATATATATACATATAGAGAGAGAGAGAGAGAGGAGCGCGGATCACACGTGAATTATGTGTGTGATTCTTCTCTTCTCATGAGCTTAATGATGTATATATAGAGCTACAGAAGGGATCCTTAGGAAATTAGAAATAGTACTCCTTATTTAATTAAAATAAATGTGGGTCAAACCCACTATTCTAATTAACTAAATAATATCTTGGGCCACTAACATAATATTGCTGAACTCCCTTTTCCTAGCCCAATTTACAATTGAGACTCTAATAATTACTAGAATTCTCTCCCCACGTTTAAAATATAATGTCTATTAATTAATTCGATTATTGATAATGAAGAATTAATTAATTTATTATTATTTCACTGAAGCTAGTGCTCGTTCATCACATTATTACTATGCCAGTATTTAATTCACCTGCATGGTTTAGCATAATAATTCTTCATGAACTCGCTTCGGGGACATCGTCAAACTAAACGTACATGGTGACCGCAAATATCCTTATAGCACATCATACATACAACTATTTACCCAAGACAGTTGGATTATTG
Source organism: Striga hermonthica (assembly GCA_902706635.1). Classification (NCBI taxonomy): domain Eukaryota; kingdom Viridiplantae; phylum Streptophyta; class Magnoliopsida; order Lamiales; family Orobanchaceae; genus Striga; species Striga hermonthica. The sequence goes on from CACSLK010000214.1 coordinate 8,543,230, forward strand.
ATCCAGTTCACTAAACCTCACCAATGTGAATCAGAATAATATATATTGTATATGTCTATTTAATACCTTACGAGTTAAGAGAACACAACAACTTACTTTGGGATCATGTTCAATACATAAATATACTAGTGCTACTAATCAGTCAAGACAAACTGTACCGTTGACACTACAACCGCTCGGATGGGGTGTTCATGTCCATCTAGGTTGTGAACCATAATTCTTGTTTCGCAAGTAACTGATAGAATGATTTTCGGTTCGCCCGATGTCGACCCACTCTATCTAAGTCCAAAACAACATAACATAAAACTTGTTAACTCTAACATGATTCTCATTCATAAAGGGTAAAGGTGTAATATTATCCAAAGCTAAGATTTCAGTATATAACACTAACAATCTCCCATTTATACTTAAAGCTTTCGCTTTTACAAGTATAGTCCTATCAAATCCTCCCGAGTATTCTAACATGCACATCAACGACGACAAACAATTGAAAAACGAACGAAAACACAAGAAAGACTAAAATAGAGCGAACCACGAAATAAACTACAAAATAAACTAAAGGCCAACTAAAAGAACTAACATGGGGGAAAAAGAAAGGCAAAATGACAACGAAAAATGCAACAAAAATAGGACAAACACCGATCTCTGAACTGGGCTCCATTATCTTATATAAACACTCGCGGAATGCCATACCAGCAGCAAATGTTAGCAAACAAAAACTTAATCACCATTTTCTCAGTAATCTTAGCCAAAGGCTCAACTTCAATCCATTTTGAAACATAATCCACCGCAACCACTAAAAACCTGCGCTGGCCCATTGTCATAGGCAATGGCCCCACAATATCTATTCCTCATTGGGCAAAAGGTAACGGCGAGCTCATCAGTATCATACCCTTTGCAGGTCGGTGGAGGAGCGAGCCGTGTTGTTGACACTTGATGCATTTGCGTACCAACTCTTGCGCCATTGTCTTCATTGTGGGCCAAAAGTACTCTACTTGCAACACTTTCCCTGCCAAGGATCTAGCTTTCACATGATCCCCGTAGCTCCCCTCATGAATTTCCCTTAGCACGTACATGCCTTCACCCTCTGAAATACACCTTAAATGTGGCCCCGCATAAGACCTCATGTATAGCATCTCATTCTGTACATAGAACCTCATAGCTCGCTTTCCCACCGAATCACTATTGACGTCCTTCTCTATTGGTCCCTGCAGCCATTTAATCAATGGCGACCACCAATCCTCCTTCTCATTGATTTCTAGAATTTTATCCAGGGCACTGCCTGGTAACTCCAAAAGAGTTATCGATCACGACTTGCAATCCACCAATGATGTTGCCACCTTAGATAGAAAGTCAGCTCGTTCGTTTTCAGTGCATGGAACTTGCACCAGCTCCCATGACTCAAACCCTTTCAACAACAACCTTACCTCGGCTGCGTATTTTTTCATTTGCTACTCCTTGGTATTATACTCTCCATTAAGTTGCTCCATTACAAGTTGTGAATCAAAATGGAATTTTACACGCCGAGCACCTTCTTTCAAGACGAGTTATATTCCTTGCAGCAGAGCTTCATACTCTGCTTCATTGTTGGAGACTCGAAAAGTTATCTTCACAGCGAATTCCAAGTATCCCTCATCGGGAGAGACAATTAGGATACCCAGCCCGGCACCCCCTACTGTCGAAGATCCATCAGTATATACCTCCCAGCCTTTTTGAAGAGAGTTGTTTACAGTGCATCTTGTATAAAATCAATACCCGAACTCCATATTGTACTCTTCAAGTTCTACCGCCCATTTGACCATCCTTCCGGAAGTGGAGAGGCGACCTAAAACTTCCTTTAATGGGTAATTAGTCCTCACAACCACCTTGTGGGACAAAAATAAGGTTGTAGTTTTTAGACAATGGCAATAAGTGCCAACGCAGCCTTTTCTATCTCGGAGTAGCGACGCTCAGGTCCTTGTAGTATGTGGCTGGTATAATATATCGGTTTTTGCCGGCCTTCTTCCTCCTTTATTAACACCGAGCTGATGGCCTCCCCCCCTGCAGACAAATATGCAACAAAAACATCGTCAGGCTCTGGCTTCGTAGTAAAGGGAGCTTGGCCAGAAACTCCTTCAACCGATCAAACACTTATTGAGCCTGGGATGTCCATTCAAATCGAGACCCCTTATTTAAGGCACGAAATAAAGGAAAGTTCTTTTCTGCGGCCTAGGCAATGAATCAACTCAGCCTGGCCAGGCGTCCTGTCAAAACCTGAACCTCTTTTAAATTCCTTGGCGCTTCTATCTCCACTAGAGCTCGGACTTTTTCAGAGTTCACCTATATACCTCTTTCGGTCACTAGATATCCTAGGAATTTTCTCGACCTTACCCTGAATTTGCACTTGGCCGGGTTAAGTTTCATGCTATACTGCCCCAGAGTGGTAAACGTTTCCCTTAGATCCGCTACATGGTCAATTTCCCTCTTACTCTTGACTAGCATATCATCAACGTAAACTTCTATGTTTCAACTTATCGGCCCCTGGAACAATCTATCGACCAACCTTTGGTAGGTGGCTCCTACATTTTTTTGTCCAAAAGTCATAACAACGTAACAGTACGTCCCTTTGGACGTCACGAAACTCACCCTCTTGTGATCCTCTTCTGCTAAAGGAGTCTGGTGATAGCCTTGTGATGCATCCATCATGCTCAACAGCTCTGTGACGCCCCACTTTTATTTGACGAAAGTCAAGGACTTTTCAAAAAGTCAACTTAAAATTTTTCAAAAATCATTTCATAAATCAGTGGCGCTACTCAACTTGAATCACATAAATAACATACATCATACTTGCATAAATCATAAATCATAAATCCTAAGTTTTCATAAATCCTAAGTTCATCCAAATTACTCATAAGGGAACATCTCCCATTCCAAAGTTCTAAAATCCCCAAGTCATAAATGCAAAAATAAACATAAATAGTCTAACATGCGGAATAAACTAAATGAGGTCAGTCAAAGACCAACACCACTCGTCTTTTGTCTCATCAGCCAACACCTGCTTAACCTGCATCTATGAAGAGCAGGTGGGAGTGAGCACGATGAACTGTAGTGCTCACTACTATGCACATGAACAATAATATTATACAAGAAATTAAATGGCATGGTCGCAGTATGAACATAATCAATAAACATCCCATCACCCACCCAAAGTCGTAAATCCTTCTCATGTGCACACCTATAACAATAGACTGCTGCTTGTATGCTTTTTGGTGAACATAAATGGGGTGCCCAAATAGCAGGAGGCTCAACCGTCACAGCACACACATAGTGCTGAGACAGGATATCCATCACCTGCTAGGGCACATTGCCAAGGTCTTACAGATGACGTGGTTCTTAGCAAAGGACAATTGAGGAGATTACCCTTGCGGGATACGTTCTATAGCTACGAGGACAACCGTTCGATGGCCGGCACAGCTCACATCGAAGGTTACATGCTCACATTCATACGTTGATCATACTCACATAAATAAAGCAATTATCATTCAAGACATAGACAATTTCGAATAACCCACCTGGATACCGAGATATATCCAAACACAAGGTCGAATGAATTAGGGCAAAAGTTCAGCTCGAAGAACCTACAATAATTATAATAGCCTATCTACTGACTATCCAATACAACACATCACACAAGGCACATATACATAGACGAAATCATATCGACTAAATGACTAGTGGATTCCTTGACTGAGTTAAGTACAATGAATTGATTACTAGAACTAAACAAAACTCATATACCTCAGGCAAAACACATAAGTCATGCCAACATCAATAAAATCCAACCCGAACCTAAAGAACAGATAACCGAGCACTAAGACTCTAAAATAAACAAAATACAGAATCGGGAGCTAGGTTTAACCAATCAACCTGAAACTTTACAACATCATAGGGAATACAAAAACACATAATCTCACCAAGTTTCAGCCCTTAAATCATCCGAGAGCATTTTTAAATAATTCAAGCAAAAATCGACCAGAAAACGAATTACATTATTTAAAATAGCTAAAGCCGAATTTAAATTTGAAATTTTTACAGAAGCAAGATATCATGTAAAACAGCAACATATCCAAAAATTAGCCATTTTAGACAAGAGCTCGATTTTATATGAACTTATTAAGAAACAGTCCAGAAATGGTTTTCGAGTTTTGACGAGGCTACAGACCATATAAAAGTTCCAAATTTTGACTACAAGTATATAACAGAAATATAACCACAGAGCAATACACGAATTATAGTGATTTTTGCAAATTCAGACGCGTGCTCGGTTTAGAAAATTCATAACTTAAGATATACACATCGAAACAACCTCAAACAAAAACCAATAAATCAAGGACAACTCCAAGTACCTATAACTCCAGGTTTCCAGGAAAAGTACCACTTGAAACTAAATTCGATAAATAACCAAAGTGACGGCAATCACTTGGTTATCCAAATCGCATATACATATCAAAATTCATACAAACACATATCTGAGCCATGTAATTAACTCGTTCAGCACTAGCAAGTTATATAACGGATGGCTCAACGATGTCTCAACCTCTGCGCTTCGTCTCGCAGAGGAGCAGCGGCTAACGGGACTCATCGGAGGCTGCTGGTCGTTGCGAGGTCGCGGCGAAGGTTCACGAGCTGCTGCGATCAAGCTGGGGAACAGGGCGGCACACGGGGACGACAATTTTGATGATGAATGGCGGGCAGCAGGCTACGGTGGTTCTCATTCGAGCGACTGAACAAAAACGCAGGAGGAACAGCGGCAGGGGTCGACTGCTCGTGAGGTTAGTTCTCACTGGAGGTTACTGTTGGTTCACGAACGGACAGCAGCACGGGTCCGACGCGGCGGGCAGCAGGTTTAGACGAGGGCCTGATGACGACGAACGCGCCGGGCAGCAGAGGTCGATTGCGAGGAGGTGCGACGGTCGTTCGTGGTGGTTGGCAATAGACATCGGGCCTGCTGGGAGTCTCCTTCTTGCGACGGCGTGATGGCAGAACTCGCCGAGGGTGCGAGATAAAGCAGAGCAGCGAGGGTTGATGGGCTGCTTGTGTGGAGGAGGTGATGGTGATCGATGATGGCGCGTGATGGTCGAGTCGAGGAAGAGAGAGCAGGTTTTGATCGGATGATGCTGCGATGATGGTGGAGATTGATGAGGGTGACGATCGATTAGCAGGTTGAGCGAGAGAGTTTCTTTCTTTCTGTTTGGACGAAGAGCGAAGCGGACAGGAGAAAAATAAAAGCTGCTGGATGAATAATTTATCTGCTAAGGGTTTAATCCCAACATTTAAAGCATTAGGGAAGGGTTTACTTTTCTTTCTCTCCAAGCCACTAACACACACGAACAAGAGAGGGAGAGAGAGGAACCGGTTCGGGGCTGGAGAGGTTTGGGCTCGCGGGTTTAGGAGCCGGGCTCTCAGTTTGGATCAAAAATTAAAACGAGACGCACATAAATACACACACACACACACACATATATATATATATATATATATATCACACAAAATAATTAATTTATATTTATATAATTCACACAATAACATTTTATTTAACAATAAACATTTAATCACATAATCATATTTAGGCAATTTAGACATTGAATACAAATAACAATCATATTTATTTAATAATAATAATAAACATTGAAACATTTAAAAGCCACAAGATATTTAATGACGCTTAGGCAATAATAATACTAATACTAACAATAAAAGCAATAATAATTTAAATAATTCCCATATTTATTCAAAATCAAACGGGGCCTTACAAGCTCGCAACCTGCTGTTGAGTCGGCGAGCTGATCGATCCTCGACAAGGAATAATGTTCTTAGGGCACACCTTATTCAGATACCTGAAATCTATGCACATCCACCATTTTCCTTCCCCTTTACGCACCGTTACCGAATTTGACAACCACTCCGAAAATTGGATAGGCTGTATATGTACAACTTTCAGCAACTGCATCTCGGCCTCAATTATCTCATGGAGTTCGGCACCGAGTGCCACCTTTTCTGTTTTACCGGCCGTACAGTTGGGTCTATGTTCAACCGATGCTTAGCTATCTCTGTCCTTATACCACCAAGGTCATCTGCCGAGAAAGTAGAGACATCAACGAGTCTCGTAACAGAAGTATCAAGGCTTGTGCTACGCCTTTCTCTATATGGAGACCTACTTTGGTGGTCTTATCCATCACTCCTTCGATCAGTTGCACTTCCATCAGCTCGTCCTGGGAGCTCAACTCTAACTCCTACTTCTTACCTTAGTGCGATGACTCAGGGGAGTCGTGCTTTTGCCTCTTGTTCTGGGCTTCCGTTGTCTTCAGCGTTATCTCATAGCAACGCTAAGCTTGTAGCTGATCCCCTGCGACTTCCCCCACCTCGTCTCCCACTTGGAACTTTACCTTCATGCACCAAGTAGAAACGGCCGCTTGGAAGGAATTTAAACTAGGCCTTCCCAGAATGATGTTGTAGGCCGAGCTCGCGTCAATTGCTAGGAACCTGACCATCTTCACCCTCCTTACGGGGACCCTTCCCAATGCCACCGTTAAGCTGACCTCCCCCATAGATCAAACTTCACTCCCACTAAAACCGTACAGGCTGGTATGTACAGGATCTCTTTTCACCTCCATATCCGTTTGCTCTAGACAACTCCAAAATATGATATCTGTTGAGCTCCCCGTGTCGATAAGAACACTTTGAACATCATAGTTGGCCACCTCAGCCGTAATCACTAGGGCGTCATTAAGCGGGATGACGATCCCCCACACATACTGTGCCCCAAAGCTCAATACGACCGAGCTCTCCTGTATCTTGACATCAGCCACCTCGTCAGCAGCATTCTTTTCCCTTTAAGTCCTTCTGTGCTCTTGATAAGAGTCCCCATCAGTGGGTCCCCCAGCAGTCATGTGGATTACCCCTTTTTTTACTGGACGGTTAGCTTGTGTCTGGGCGCTCTTCTTTACGCTCCCTATCTCTTATCACAAACTCTTTTAGATGTCCAGCCCGAATGAGGCGCTCAATTTCGTCCTTCAGCTCCCGACAAGGGTTAGTAGAATGGCCATAATCACGATAATATTGGCAATATCCCTTCCTGCCGAGAATCTTCAAGGTGGAGGCAAAGGCATAGGTGGTGCTAGTAATGTAGTTTTGCCCTCTGCCCTATTACAAAAAGTTATCTTGTTGTGGGGCGTTCAGAGGCTTGTAGTGCTCATACCTCGATCCTCTGAACCATTCATCGGCCTTAACCTCCTTCTGAGAAACTCGTCGTTTTACCGGCCGAGATTTTTCCTCTGCCTTCTTTGCTTTCTCTTTATCATTCTGAAAGGAAATCTACATCAGTTTCCTCCATATTAACATACTTGCTACACCTCTCCAAGAGCTTGTCAAATGACCTAGTTGGTCGCTTTAACAAGAAATCTCTAAACTTTCCTGCCCTTAAGCCACGTGTAAGCCCCCCGGCCTTTATTTCCTCTGAGGCCCTGGGAACCTCCACGCATTCCTTAGTATATCGTGTCATGTATTGTCACAAAGTCTCGCCCTTCTTCTGCTGCATATTGATCAGCGACAAATATGTCTTCTCATGCTTTCTTGCACTCGCCAATTGATTTAAAAACAACGTACTGAACCGCTCAAAACAATCAATGGAACCAGATGGCAACTGGTGGAACCAATCCTGTGTCGAGCCCTTTAGAGTGGTCAGAAAGGCCCGGCAACTGACCGCGACGCTATATCGATGCAAGACTGCTATATTATTGAACGATCTTAAGTGTCAGGCAGGATCTGCCGATCCATCATAAGATAAGCTAAGTTCTCTGATGTTCCTAGGCAGGTCTCCTCCCAATACTTCTTCCGCAAAGGGATGACCACGCGATACTGCCACTCTTTTTCCCTCCACACGAGCCTGCAGCTCGCGCATCTGCTCTGCTAGCCTCTCTGGAGTCAGCCCCTCATGTTGTGCTGCCATTAAGGACCGAGAGGTTGTCGACCTGTCAGCGTCCTTGTACCTCCTCTTGTGTCGATGAGTTTGCTGCATCTGATGAGGTTGCAAGAAAAAATGTTAGAGCGTGGGCTGCCCGAGCAGCTCGGCTCTTCGATCAACTTCCTGAACTCGCCCTATCACCTCAGCTATAATCCTATTCAGCTCTGCCCTTGTCATATGTATTGTCTGGTCTTTTGTCGCTGTCGGAGAATTCACTGGGTGATCATTCCCCCCAGCCACGGCCAGTTCCATCTCTTGTCAGGTTGAAAGTGCCGATCTCCTTACCCTTATTACCCTTACTTCCCTTCATTAGGTCTGTCACGAACCCCTGAGTTTTTAGCGTCGGGGTTAGGGCTCCACTAGGCACATGTAGTATCTCCTTCTGTGTGACCATGGGCTGCGACCACCCTGGCGGCGGCCCTGTCCCGAATGCCCTCTAAATCCATGCCTCGTCCAACTATTTCGTTAAATTTTTCTTCGGGTTATCCGCCATCGTTCCCAAATACTGAATTGCTGTGAAATTTTAGAGAACAAATCAGCCACCTATTCCGAGTAGAAGCTGAATTTTTCCCCACATATGGCGCCAATTTGTTGTGCCACGAATTAATGAACCGCTCAACCACTCCTCTCTGAACCAGATTACTTCTTCTTGGACGCCGGTACCTGCAAAACACGCTGGGGGTAGTTTCGGCATGAACACTCTGACGCTCAAGTCAGTAGGGTTTTTAGGAGAAACAGTAGAGTATCCGAAAGTATGCATGTGTGTTCTTGTGTAAAGATGAAAGAACTTTCCCCTTATATTGGTCCTAAAATCCCAACATTGCAGGACTTTTGATCAGATAGAGTCTTCCCTCCAGTCATCTTCTTTGCAAGCATATTAATCCTCATCCAACATCACAGGGTTCTTATCACTCCAGCTCCCTTGCCCTTGGAAGGTCAGCTGTCGTCCACTGAGCTTCACCCTTATTACTCTCGAGCTACTTCCAGGAAGCCCCACAGCTACTAATCTTGGTGCGTGAGCCGATCTCACTCTTAATCCTTATCAGCTAACACTGCTATAACTGTTGGGGTCTTTGATACCAGCTCGGTCGGGCTAGCTCATGCAATTAACCTTCTCGATTTTGTTTTAAGTGTTATATCATAATTATATACTAACTTTTTTTTCATACATTGTCCCATAAAAAAACATTGTTTTTCACCCCATGAGATACGAAATGATATGGTGTATAAAAATTGTATATCCAATTGAACCGCATAATCAATAATTATGCAAAAATTTATCGTACACACACACACATATATATATATATTTATTATTTGTTCTATTTTTGTTGCATTTTTTGTACTCGTTTTGCTTTTCTTTTTTCCCCGTTTTAGGTTGTTTCTTTCGGTTTTAGTATGTTTCGTGTTTTATATGTGTTTTCCTTCATGTTGAGTCTTTAGGTGTTTTTCGTTTGTTTTTCCTGTCTTTTTGTGTTTTGTCGTTTATGGTGTGTAGGTCGGGAGCTTCGGGTGAATATTCTCTTCAATAACAATTGATTTCAAGAGCATAATTGAATAGAGGGGTTCATTGGCAATGCGTAAGAAAAAACAACACTCAATTTTGAGTTCAAACGAGCTCATACGAGCCCAAAACGCGAAGTGGCGCAGCCCAGACCTTAGCAGCGCTACTCTTGCGCGACCAGCTTTTATAAATCTCAGTTTTTGCTCGATTTTTCGAATGCCTTTCATTGGGACTTGTTCCCAGCACTGAAAAAACACCTCAAAACTCATCTTTATTAGTTTTTCACCCTTAAACACTTGAATCTTCATCATGGATTGATCTTAGAGAGTGATACTCCAAGGTTTGTTTTCTTGTTTTTGGGTTTGCTTATACTTTGTATTTGACCTTGGCTTCTATATTAATCGTAAGTATTAATTGTCGTTTAATCTATGGGATTGATGATATGTGTTGATATGGTAATTTGTGTTGAATTCATTATGGGTAGCTAAATTCGATTGCTAGGGATAGGGGATGATTGTTCTTGTTTAACGTGCATTTGTCAGGTTTGATTTGTTCATTCTTGTGTGAGTTGATTTAATTCGGAATTGTTGAATTCTTGTTCGGTTGATTGATATAATCGAAGAGTGACACTTCGGTCTAGCAACTGGTGACAACTGAATGTTAATTTTGTTAGAGGTATGCTGTAAAAGCTGTGTTTTGCAGTTTCTATCAATTCCATTT
>CACSLK010000214.1:8569872-8588086 GCA_902706635.1 Striga hermonthica
AAAAAATAGAGGAGTCATACAATCAGCCCTCTGGGGTTTTTGAGTGTTCCATTCCCATCAGAGCTTCCTGAATTTCATAGTCTTCCACCTTTCTATTAAGCATTTGATTCATTTGTCGGTTTATAAATTGCTTAATCCCAACCAAACTACAAACATTCACATCCATACTTTTCCACCTCTCTCAAAATTTCCTAAGAATTTCTACACCTCTGACCAAAAAAAAGAAAAAAAGAATAATCAGTAGGTTTCCCAAGCTATTTCTAACTCTCCTCTGTTTGACCCTATCTTGAAAAAACCTAGTGTTTGTATCACCGTGCTTAAGCCATGACACCTAGATTTATTACTCTAATATTCTTCTTCATATTTCAACGCTTGTTTTTGAAGATCCTTCCACCTATTCGAATCTGGCCAATCCCTAACCCTACCTTGGGTTTTTAACAAATCTAACTTAGATTGACACTCTTCCGTAATTCTGGCAGAATTCGTCCTATGAGAAGCTTTCTATATATTCACACCCAAACTAACATTCCTAACCCTTTCTTGAAAAGTTAACAACAGAGGGCCTCCATAGGTAAGTTCCAGGCAGTAGCCACCACATCAGATAAGCCCTATTTTTTAATCCAACTAGCATCAAAGAAAAATCTAGGTTTTCTTTTTTCAAGGTTACAAACCCTATACAAAATTCGCATACTATAATTTGAGGAAATCAAAGTAATCTGCTTGACAAAAGACTTATGATAGGTAATTAACCAATTTAACCTCTTCCATAAGGTTCTAGTTTCTCCCATCTCCATATTTCTCACAAAGTCCCTAATGTTTGTAAATCTACCCTGGTCTCTCAACTTGCCCCCTTTCTTATCCTGATTAGATAAAATGTCATTAAAATCACCTGCCATAACCCACAACCTACCCCACATTAACCTATGTCTACTCAGTATATTCCATTGGGATATCCTTACATCAGCATCATTGTTGCTTACAAGAACACGCCCCAATGAACATCCAGACTCACCACACAGACAAACTTCTCTGCAAGACAAAAATTCCAGATACACCACATCCAAGACCTGAACATTCACAGACCATCTCAAAAGCATTCTCCCTTTACCCCCAACAAAACCTTTATACAATCACCTTTTTTCAAACTTTAAGTTTTTAACTTTGTACAAACAGTGCTGATTTTTTAACTTCATACAGAAAAACAAAATTTGAGAGATGAGTTTTCAAACCTCTCTTGAATTGGAAATTATAGAGGGGTTGTCCGGTCAACCCGGGTCCAGTTCGATCCAACTGAGTCACCAACACCCAGAAACGGTCCAACCCTGTTCAACACAGGTCCAATAGTGGTCCAGCACTTGGTTCGAATCTAAAGAGATTTCTAAGTGATTCGACTAAGACACCAGAGGTTCGGGACTATACAATGGGCCTAACGAGCAACCGGAGACATGATGGCAAGACCAAGTATGGCAAACCAACAGACTTTGAAGTTTAGCGATCGCCAACAGCGGAAATAACAAAAAAAAATACATCTGAGAGTCTGCAAAATTTTTAAACTGTAAGTTCTAGTCCTAACTATAGATTTTGCTGCGTTGGGATATTCTTTAGTTGAATCGAATGTTTACATCGACAAAGTTCTTCATAAATCCAACACCTACCACAATCTACAATCCAATGTCTTGTGATGATATTCAATAGCAAAAAGGAAATGAAGAACGTTGTCCAGAGTTATGCCTTTTAGAGTCACAGAAGTGTGGAGATATATAGAAGTGATTCAACAAGGATTTATATATGTAATATGTGTTGAAGAAAACTCTCAGTTGAAAGTGCATCTGATAAAAAAGAAGAATGAGGAAACCTAATTCATCAAGGAATTCATTTATGGACGTTCTTGTCCAACTACATTCAAGGTGAAAAATGTCAAGTCATCTTGGTTGTGTGACAGATACTTGAAGAAATTTAAAGCAGACCCAACGAGAAGTGTAAAATGTTTCAAGAAAAGCACCATTGAAGAGCTAAGGTGAAAATAGCATTTCTAAGGACCATGCATTCAAAATTAAGAGAGGACCACTCAAAATTCTGCAATGCTCAACAGAAGCCCAATATTCTAGGTTGTGGAATTACTCTGAGGAACTTAGAAGATCAAACTCTGGGTCTACTACCAACTTCAGTACTGCTCTTGATGAAATTGTAAATTCCAAGTTCAACAGGTTGACATATGTTTTGCCGCAATGGATCAAGGGTATAGATGTGGGTGCAGACCAATAATGGGGATTGGTGGATAACATCTGAAGGGCTCACACATGGGGTAAAAAGAAAAATTAAAATGAAAAGAGGAACTTCAACTCTTACAAAGTTGAAGAGGCAACATACAAAGTTAAACTACAATAATTTTGGTGGAACTTGACATAATGCAACCACATATTCCTCTACAACTAAGCAACCTTCACCATTGTAAAAGATGCATGAATTCATTTAAAGATGTATACAACTACTGACTTGTGGGTATAGTTACTTATTGTGATGTGTGTTTTACTTTTAGGTGGTAGAAATAGTGGTCCATCCCTAAGAAACCAAGCAAACATTCTGAACTCAACTTTGTTCCCACCACTGTCAATTCATGAAGATGAAAGTACTATGATGGAAGAAATTCATACACAACACTCCCAAAAACTTTTGATGGCAACAATGCAAGGACAAATTCCAGGATCATCCATGTATGATCAGTCAGTCAGGGAAAACATGGTCCAACATACAAGAGCCACACATGAAGTTCAAATCAGAAGTCATTCTACATTTACTAGACATAGACATGTATTTTATGTGGAAAGCAACTTTACATTAGCTCATGAGAAGGTTATAGTTGATAAGGGCAAAAACCTTCATAAAATTTCAAATAATATAAACATACATTCCAATGGAGGCAAGAGCGGAATCTTTTTATTCAATTGGGAGTTTTTCAAGAAGTACGAATTTCAGCTTTCAGCCCACAATAGCAATATGGATACTCTGTGTTGTCATACATCTTGTTCAATCTTCAGTCTTATGTCGTATTTCTTCAAGCTTCTACCGAACAAGAATACTATGGAATTTTTTATTCTACGATTGTTTTGCTCGATTTCGCTTGATTTTCTTCTCCTTTTCTACAAAAGAAGAAGATCAAAACACGTGGAATATGTATTTATAGGTTGTTGTGCTAAGGTGGATTATGTGGGTCATGTGTAGCCCATGACAGTATAGCTTGAGGTATTAGCCCATATTCCGTCGACATTGGCAGGATTGGATAATAAGATTGAAAATTTAAAAAATTTTGGGTACTATTTTCATATAAAAAATAAGGTGAGGTATTGCCAACCAACAGAAGATACAAGCTATATTTTGTCATTTAGCCCAAGTTTCAGTTAACAAAGAAAAAAACTTAGGTAAAAAATTCTCTAAAGATTTTACTAGGAACTATTATTTAGTCTAAACTAGAATTCACAACACATTTATAGTTTCTTTTGGTACTTTTAAACCAATAAACAAATGGTAATATTTATTATTAAAAACATCAATAAGATTTCAAGAATGACTATTCCGGTTGTGAAATAATAATGACATATCCCATCAAATGAAAATAATGATTCAATCAATCAGGCCCATGAATACATTAAATTAGAGGGATAGTACAAGTGTTGGATAATTTAAATTGTTATGAACTGCAATGACAATATGCACTGCGAGTACTCGATTGTTGCTTATGGCAAAGCCATTTAAACATTTGATGCTCACCACACCTGTGCTAAAATCAATCTCCAGTTACCTATTTTGCTAAGAGGGGTTTCTTTTTCAGACACTCCTATGCTTAAGGGCATCCACATTGGTCCGTTCAATCAACTCGTTTAAATGCCTATTTAATGTTAAAACCACTGTGAGTCATCCATTTAATTGTGCAAATGAATGGGCCCACCACTGTCGTCCAATGGTCTGAACGGTGCTTTTTTCCTTTTTCTTTTTTTTTTTTCAACGGCTCTTTGCAAGCCTTTTTTTATTCTTTTTTTATTTAATTTTAATTCAATTATTTTTGTATCAGTTGAGCCTTTTTTCAATTCTATCTGTTGAGCCTTTTTTTATACTTTCTATCATTATTTTTTGCCTATAAATATATCTCATTCTTACACTTCTTCTACACCAAAAATTTAGCAATTCTCATTTCTAAAAAAAAAAATAAAAATGGATCCCAATAATGGGCAACACTTTCAAAATTTCTCAAGTTCTAATGCTAACAATCTTGAAGAATTTCCATTATTCCAAAATTCATAAACTCCACTAAATTTACCATTTTCACAAGCTCCTTATCCAACACAATTTTTTTCACAATTCCTATCAAATTTTCCTTTTATGCAACAATCCCAAAATTATCCAATGTCTGGCAAAATTCAATATTCACAATATCCTCCACAATCTTTATTTCAAAACCCACCGCCTGAATATTGGCAGTATATAAGTAGTCAAAATCTGGCGCAATCTTCTCCGCAACAATCGAGTCAATCTTCCAGATTTCAAATGAGGAAAGAACTCGATACTCAAACTTACGTTCCGGAAACACAATTGCAGGATCGTGAAGTAGCCATAAATGTTGAAATGCCAAGAAACACACGTGTTGCGGCTGAGGCCGGAAAAAGCTTCCACAATGGACAACGGAAGAGGACGTGTTATTGGCAAAGGCTTATGTGACAATAAGTGACGATCCAACTACGGGTAATGATCAAAAGGTCGAAGCATTTTGGGTACGTGTTGCAAAATATTAAAATAAAAATAAACCTTCTGATTATATTTATAGAGATTTTAATACAATAAGATCTCACTCGCATAATACAATTCAAAAAAAGGTGTATCGGTTCAATGAGTGCTATAATAGTATTTACTGTGTGTATCGAAGTGGTTGTAGTGATGAGGATATATTAAGTCGGGCTTACGAATATATCGTAGTTAGAGTAATGGTGTAGCTTTCAATCTTGAGCATGGGTGGAGAATCCTAAAAGATCGTCCTATGTTCACTCTACAATCTTCTAATGATATTTTTGTTGAGAAAGAAAAAAAAAACGAGGATTGATGAGTCTGGTGCCAGCAACACTTCATCAAAGGGAGATGCGAGCATTGATCTAGATGAATTTCATGAAGTGGCTCGCCCAATCGGACAGAAGGCAACCAAACGAAAGGCCAAGGGAAAAGGAAAATCTAACCTTGATGAGATGACCAGAAAATACAACAACATGGTTAAGCATCTTCCTGAGTTAACAAGCTTGAAAAAAGCTGAAGTTGAAGTTAAAAAAGCAACTCTTGAGGAAAAGAAGCAGAGGAGTCATCGAAAAGAAGCAACTTATATCTCATGAGAAAATGTGTCAAGTAATTTGAGAGAAATGGAATCTGTAGACTTTGCATTATTTATTTTAATTATCCTTGTAATTTTGTACATTGTGATTTGCAAAATTGAACTTTTAGCTTCTATTTCATTTAAGTTGTTCTTGTTATTATTCAAAGGAAACTCACATATTTTATTCAAAGCAAACTCACATATTTCCTAGTCAAAAGAATTTCTTAGTCAAATGAAGGGAGCTTCCTCACAATTTCCTAGTCAAAGGAAGGGAGCTTCCTTACAACTTCTTGGTCAAAGAAAGGGAGCTTCCTCGTAAGTTCCTAGTCAAATGAAGGGAGCTTCCTCGCAACTTCCTTGCAAAAGCATTTGTTTGGTTGTAAATACCTCATTTTGTATCTTATTCCAAGTGAAAGAAAAAGAAGAGTCGAGTTTAGAGAGTGAGTCTATTATTGTTTTCACATTGATGTGTTGTTGTTATTCCATCTTGTCCGATTCTATTTTCTAACAATTTACACACTTTAAATTCAATTGGAATCCTCAAAAAATGTCACAAAATTCGTATTGATTTGAGTCTAATTCATCATCATCCACCGATAGTGAAGATGGTGATGACACTAACGATTTAGAAGTTGAAATGATTTCATCAATCGTTCAACGAAACCATGAGTTACTTCAAGCATACCAACATGAAATTGAAGTTCGTAGAAGGAGAAGGTTCATCCAGACAAATCGAGAAGATAGGCATAACAGACTTGTAAGTGATTATTTCTCTGACCATCCAGTCTATTCGGATCATATATTTCGTAGGCATTATGCGAAGAGAATTATTCCTTCGAATTGTGAATGCACTTCAGACACGATCATCATATTTCCAGCAAAACATTGATGCAGCAGGAAGACAAAGTTTGTCACCACTTCAGAAATGCACAACAGCCATTCGTCAGTTGGCTTATGGAGTCCCAGCTGACTACCTTTATGAGTATTTTAGTATGGGTGAGTCAATTGCTATCAAATGTCTTTTTAAATTTTGTAAAAGTGTGGTTGAAATTTTCGGTTATGAATATTTGAGAAGACTGAACAGTAGCGATGTTCAAAGACTCATCCAAATGCATGAAAAAAATCATGGTATTCTGGGTATGATTGGAAGCCTTTATTGTATGCATTGGGAATAGAAAAATTGTCCAGTTACTTGGAAAGGCCAATTCACAAGAGGACATGGGTCTCCTACGATTTTCCTTGAAGCGGTTGCTTCACACGATTTGTGGATATGGCATGTCTTTTTTGGTGTTGCAGGATCACGTAACGATATCAATGTATTGTATGAATCTCCTCTATTTAATAATGTGTTGCAAGAAAATGCACCAAACATTCATTTACTGTCAACGGCACGCAATATGCAAATGGGGTATTATCTTACAGATGGAATATATCCAGAATGGGCTACGTTCGTAAAGTCTTTTCCTTGCCCATCAGATCCTAAAAGAAAGTTATTTAAAGAAAAACAAGAAGCTGCTCAAAAGGATGTGGAAAAAGCATTTGGAGTGCTTCAGTCTGGATGGACAATTGTAAGAGATCCTGCTCGATTTTGGTATAGAAGAAAGCTGAAATTTGTTATGTTGACATGCATTATTCTACACAATATGATTGTTGAAAATGAAGGAGTTGTAGTAACACATTGGCACAATGACGAGGATGAAGATCCCGCACAACCTATCCAGGGTTCAAATCGAGAATTTCAAAATTATATTCGTAGAACTTAAGGGGTACGAGATAACACAGTGCATCATCAACTTCGTGTCGATTTAGTTGAGCATATTTGGACTCATTTTAGCCACTAAAAAATTATTTTTTGTAATTGTACTATTTTTTCTTGTGTAATCTTAATTTAAGTTATTTTGGTCTTGTAGTATTCTTTTATTTTCATGCATTTAATATTTATTATTATAATTTAAAAATATTAAATTTTTATTTTTCTTGAGAATAGAATATTAAAATTTATATTGAAAAAATGGATATAATGGATCTCGTATTTGTATTTAAATAAGTGTATAGGGATGTGGGTGTATGTTTAAATGGAGAGAGAATTAGTGGAAAGATGATGTGGATGGAAGATAGTGTAACTTTTTTATTGAATGAATGAAAAAATAATTAACCAATGTAGATGCCCTAAGTCAAACTTTTAAGCCAAAAAAGAGAGAAGAAATATCTATATATTTTCCCTAAAAGTGTGACTAGAATTATGTGATAGTCTGATATTTATTTACAAGGTTTTAATTATGCAAACTTAAGGTGAACATTTTGTGTTGGTTGTGGCAACCGATGAAATTTATGAGCTTATGGTATGATTTAGAAGGGTGTGACAACTCTTTTGCAAAATGCTTTGATGCATTACAATTTTGCTAAGGAACCAGATGGTTGGTTTTCTTATGGAACCAACAACCAATGAGACAGCTCCACATGGGGTTGTCCTACATTAAAGTAATGTGGGACAGCCCCATGTGGAGATGTCTCATTGGTTGTTGGTTCCATAAGAGAACCAACTATCTGGTTTTATAGCAAAACTGTGAAGCATTAATGGAATGAATTCAAGGAGTCTTCATTGTTGTGTAAAATTAGAAGATTGCTCTTTGTTTTGTTAGATGATGAAGGATCAGGGAATCAGGTGTGACTCCGGTGATATTAAAAAATCTTCATGTAGAAAAATGTAGCTTTTCAGAAATTAAGCAACATCTCTTATCTGTAATTTATTTTGACGAATATTTTATCGTTTCCTTAAAAAGGTTTTAATTACATAGGAATTTGTTATGACAAGAATCTCTATTCTAAAAAATCGGCCTTGGAGTACACCTAGGGGGCACTTAGGTGCCACGAATTTTGCATAAGCCGTCATTTACGTGATCGGACGATTATGTGACATCTAGGCAGACAAAACGAAACGCCTAGACATACTAAATATTTAAGAAGTTATTCACGTCTAGGCTTGGTGAGCGGCCCAGATAGGTGTCTAGGCGCCCATATAATTTGTTTTCCAAAATTTTTAAATTTATTTTTCAAAATGAAATGATTTTTAATTCTTATGCATAAAAGTTGTATTATTTATATTAAAAATAATAATAATCATATTTAAATTAATACAGTAATTATGAATCCATTAAAATTTTCATAATCTTTATATTTAGCCATATTAATAAAGATTATATATATATATATATGTGTGTGTGTGTGTGTGTATTATAACTATGTCATAAACTATGTATCATGATAATATGGAAAAAAAATCAATATTATCACGACCCCACCACGCGCCCTAGGCATTAGACCCCAATTAATGCTTGCGAGTGTCTGACGACTTTTAGAGCATTGGTAGGGATATGACAAGTAGATCTTCCATAGCTAAACGAATGTAAGGATATGATAAGTGGATCTCACATAGCTAAATGAATGACCAAACAAATCGATATGTTCTATCAATTTGTCGTTTGAACTCGTTTGTTTGATCGAGACTCTTACGAATTTCGGGACACCTAAGCCGAACAATCTATACTCGGGTTGATTTAATTTTAATAATAATGGCAATAAGACCTCTTTTATACATTAATAAGTGACCAATTAAGCAAGTCGACGAATCGTATCAACCCGTGCTCAAGCTTGTTCGTTTGGTTGAGACTCATACAACCTCCAGACCATGTACGATGAACCCCACCCACTTTAGTTGTAAAAAACACAAAGTACACAATACTTCGTTATTTTATGATGTCACATCAATATGAGAGCAAATTGTATTTTGAGTCATGTTGGTTTGATCCAATGACATTTTTAATCCAAAAAATTTAACATTTTTACTATTTTGTCCTATAATTTTAAAATTCAACGCACTTTCAGTCATTTGGGACTGAAATTACAAAAAAAAAAATAATAATAATAATAAATAAAATGAAAATTAAAATTGAATGACTTAAATTGCTAATAAAAAAAATCCATTGATCAAAGACTGCACTTTATCACCTTTTAGCTTAGGTAGGGTTCGAGACCACCTACCGGTTAACATGTGCCATTCCTAATGTCCTAATCCTCTACTTTGAAATCCCTTAGAAACCCGTGAAAACCGGACAGTTCTATGCGACAAAATATTAAATTACAGGATCAAAAGACAAAGATTTAAATTATTGGGACTAAAAATGCTATAATGTTAACCCAACAGGACTTAAAATGCAATTTTACCTCAATACGAAAGATAGTGTGTCATCTTAAAACTAACACCACTTAAGTTTTAAATTTCCATTTGGTTGCACTTGCACACATAAACTCCAAGAAATTAAGTCCTCTTAAAAGTTAAAACT
Organism: Striga hermonthica; assembly: GCA_902706635.1. NCBI lineage: Eukaryota > Viridiplantae > Streptophyta > Magnoliopsida > Lamiales > Orobanchaceae > Striga > Striga hermonthica. Next base: position 8,579,569 of record CACSLK010000214.1, read on the forward strand.
AACGTCACTTTAGTTTTAAATTTCCATTTGGTTGCGCACATAAACTCCAAGAAATTTTAGCGGGATAGACAAAAAAATAAAATAAAATAAAAAAGTTTCTACCCAAAATTAGGTCAGCTCTTGATTATTATATTCATGAATAAGAGTTCTCCACCTTCTCCTTTCTTTAAAGAGCAAACAAATTGTATGAGAAGCACCGCAAAATTTTATTTTATTTTATTTATATAACATGGAATGCATCCTGTCTTAAAGGCCAATAAAAAAAATAAATGAAAGTGTACGTAGGGATAGAAATGAAGCAAACTCAGCATATATACTATGGATCGGACTAAGCTGTCTATTTCCAAATTCAAATTTAATGCTAAATGCTTTTTTCTCCAAATAGAAGACGACTTTATGAAACCTGTGGTCTACCTGGATCTGTGTCTCACTTCCACGCACACATGTATAGCACACATGTATATCTGTAACGCCTCACTTTGATTTAACGAAAATTCATGACTTTTTAGAAAAATTAATTTAATTTTTCAAACTCATTTCAAACATTTGTGGCGTTACTCATTTATTTCCAAACCATTATTATGTGGAGCCCAGCCACATGAAATTGAAGAATCCAACCAAATTAATAATGGTTGAGCAAGTTGTAAATTTTTCAGCAGCATTAATTTATTGAAAGAGGTGGTGTTTAGCACACCATATTGGAAAAAGAAGGAATCCTGACAGCTGTTGTTTTTTGTTTGTGCACTACACTTTCTCCTATAAATAGAAGGGCTTCAGCAGATGAAGGATGCACCAAGAAGCAGAAACAAAAAGAGAAAAGAAATAACATCTTTGAGTGTTATTGTTCAGTGAGATAAAAATAGAGTGTTTGAGTAAATCCTATGGGTGTGGGAAAAATACACCGGGTTGGGTATTAACTCTATTACTCTTTGTTTAGGAGTGGGGTTCTCACTGGGTCACTATATTTTACATTTCTAGTGTAAGGGAGTGTGAAAAGATATTGTAATTATCTTGAAAATATAGTGGAATTGTTCGAAGGTTGTTCCGTGGTTTTTTCCTCTATTTGGAGGTTTTTCTACGTTAAATCTTGGTGTCTTATTTCTTGCATATTTTATTTATTTGGAATATTCTTAGTATGCTTTGTGGTCGCAGTTTGATCTGATCTTCCACATCAGAAAAGAATTATTCCTGTTTTATTGCAAGAGATTATTTTTCTTTTGTCATTCTTGAGTTGTTGGGATTGGGTTTATTGATCACCATTTTACCTCGGTGTTTTAATTTACACCTTCCGCATTTGCGCATCTTAGCCCAACAAGTGGTATCAGAGCTCAACTTGGGCTCTATATCAACCAGTGTGAATTAATGGAGGAGAACGTGGGTACCATGGTGAAGCTCACAACAACAAATTACTCCATTTAAAAGCCAAAAATAGAGGACATACTTTTCTACAAAGATCTATACGATCCTGTAGAAAAGGGAGACACCAAGCCAGTGATGTGAAGGATGACGATTGGAAAAAATTACACAGGAAGGCTGTCAGTTTAATCAGACAGTGGGTGGATATCAGCATATTCCACCATGTTGCCACAGAGTCTAAAGCCCATAGTCTGTGGAACAAAATTGAACAAATGTACCAGAGGAAGACTGCACAGAATAAAGCTTTCGTCATTAGAAAGCTTGTAAATCTAAAATATCGGGATGGAAGACCAGTTGCAGAACACTTGAATGAGTTTCAAGACATGGTGAACCAACTTGTTACCATGGAGATGAAACTTGATGAATAATTGCAGGCGCTGTTACATTTGAGTTCTTTACCGGATAGCTGGGAGACTCTGGTGGTCTCGCTAAGCAATTCTGCCTCTGAAGGTAAACTGACTTTGACCCAAGTCAAAGACAGTATGTTTAATGAAGAAACAAGAAGAAAAGACTTCAGGGGCAAGCAACTCCCAAGCCCTGGTCACAGAAACCAGAGGGAGAAGCACAAGCAGAGGCCGGAATAACAAATCCAGAGATAAATCGCAGTCTCAACCCAGAAGAAAATTCAAGTGTTATCACTGCGGTGAAGAAGGGCATATCAAAAGAAACTGCAAATCCTGGAAGAACAGAGATCGAAGGAACAAATCATAGAACGATGAAAACACCGCAACCCCTGTGATCAATGGGGAAGTGGTGTTGCTCTCTGCTGAAGAAGAAGAGTGCCATGTTGCAGATTCATGTGTTGAATGGGTCATTGACTCAGCTGCATCCTACCATGCAACCTCTCACAAGGAATTCTTTTCTCTATACAAAGAAGGAGACTTTGGTAGAGTAAAGATGGACAACAACAGTATTGCAAATATTGTGGGAGTTGGTGATGTGTGCATTCAAACTGATATTGGGTGCACAATAACACTGAAGGATGTGCGACATGTACCTGACTTACGTCTGAATTTGATCTCTGTGCATGCATTGGATCTACCAGGCTATACTAACAACTTTGGTAGCGCACGTGGAGGCTTACCAAAGGATCATTGTTAGCTGCTAGAGGTACAGTGAGATCGACACTGTACAGAACTCAAGTGAAGCTGGTCAAAGGTGGATTGAATGCAATCGAGGATGATGCTTCGCCAAATTTGTGGCACAAAAGACTAGCTCATATTGGTGAAAAAGGATTACAAATTTTGGCAAGAAAGTCCCTTATCCTATTTGCCAAAGATTCAAAACTAAATCCTTGTGATTATTGTCTCTTTGGGAAGCATCATAGAGTGTCTTTCAGCAAAACCTCGAAGCTGAAAGAGAATATTTTGGAGATGGTGTACTCTGAGGTATGTGACCCATGGAAGTGGAGAGCCTCGGTGGTAGCAGATATTTTGTTACGTTTATTGATGATGCTTCATGGAAATTGTGGGTATATTTCTTGAGAATAAAGGACGAAGTTTTCAAGTACTTCAAAAGGTTTCATGGTATGGTGGAGAGACAAACTAGTAAACCTTTGAAGTGTATTTGCTCAGATAATGGAGGGGAGTACTCTTCCCATGAATTCAAGAATTATTGTGCTGATCATGGAATGAGGCATGAGAAGACTGTACCTGGAACCCCACAACATAATGGTGTGGCTGAAAGAATCAATAGAACAATTATGGAGAAAGTGAGGTGTATGAGAAGAATGGCTAAACTACCTAAGCCATTTTGGGGTGAAGCTGTTCTAACGGCGTGTTACCTGATCAACCGATCTCCATCTGTTCCTTTGGGCTTTGATATCCCTGAGAGAGTATGGTCCGGACATGATGTTAAATACTCTCATCTGAAGGTGTTTGGATGCAAAGCTTTTGCTCACGTAAGCAAGGAACAGAGACGAAAACTTGATGATAGAGCCATTCCTTGTATATTTCTGGGCTATGGAGATGAGGAATTTGGCTACAAGTTATGGGATCCAGAAAATAAAAAAGTTATCAGAACCAGAGATATAGTGTTCCATGAGCAAGAAACTATTTCTGATTCTACTTCACCAGAAACTACAGAATCAAGTGGTAAGGTGGATCTTTCACCTGTCAAACCTCCTGGAGATGCCACAGCAGGGGGAGAGTGTGATGGAGAACTCAGGGTTGATGATGAGCCAGCAACAGAAGATGGTGATGGTAAAGGTGTCGAGCAAGAAGACCTCGAAGCTCTGCCTCAGCTCAGAAGATCAAATCGAGTGATCCAACCATCTACGAGATACCCTAGTTCCACGTATATTACCATCACTGAAGAAGGGGAGCCAGAAAGCTTTGAAGAAGTACAGACTCATAAGGATAAATCCCAGTGGATGAAAGCTATGCAAGAAGAAATGGATTCACTGTGAAAAATGAAACTTATGAGCTTGTGAAGCTTCCGGAAGGCAGGAAAGCCTTGAAAAATAAATGGGTATTTAAGCTTAAGAAATATGGTGATAAGATGTTAAAGTACAAGGCTCGCTTAGTCGTGAAAGGATTTGGACAAAAGCGAGGAATAGACTTTGATGAGATATTCTCACCGGTTGTAAAGATGAGCTCTATTCGAGTAGTACTCGAATTGGTGGCTATCTTGGATCTGGAGCTTGAACAACTAGATGTGAAGACTTCATTTCTTCATGGAGATCTAGATGAAGAAATCTACATGGAGCAACCAGAAGGATTTGAGAAGACTGGAAAGGAGCACATGGTTTGTAGATTGAAGAAGAGCTTGTATGAATTGAAACAAGCTCCTAGACAGTGGTATAAAAAGTTTGACTCGTTCATGGCGAGCCATGGATATACCAAGACTGATACAGATCATTGTGTGTTCGTTAAGAAATTTCCAGGTAATAGATTCATTATTCTTTTGTTATATGTAGATGATATGTTGATAGTGGGACAAGATATGAAGTTGATTGGTGATTTGAAGAAGGAATTAGCAAAGTCCTTTGAAATGAAGGATCTGGGCCCTGCGAAACAAATTTTGGGCATGCAGATCAAGCGAGACCGAAAATCCAAGAGGTTACGGTTATTGCAAGAACGGTATGTGAATCGAATTCTGGAGAGATTCAACATGAAAACTGCTAAGCCAGTTAATACGTTGTTGGCCAATCACTTCAAACTCAGTAAACGAAGTTGTCCTACGAGTCAAGAAGAAAAAGAAACTATGGCGGGTGTTCCATACTCCTCGACAGTCGGGAGTTTGATGTATGCCATGGTGTGTACTAGGCCGGATATCGCTCACGCGGTTGGAATTGTTAGCAGCTATCTTTCCAATTCTGGGAAAGATCATTGGGAAGCTGTGAAGTGGATCTTGAGGTACCTAAAAGGCAGTTCAAATAAGTCCTTGAGCTTCGGAAAAGGAAACCCAATTCTTGAAAGTTATACAAATGCGGATATGGCAGGTGACCTGGATAGTAGAAAATCTACTTCAGGGTTTGTGTTTACATTTGCAGGGGGAGCTGTATCTTGGCAATCTAAATTGCAGAAATTTGTTGCTTTGTCGACTACTGAAGCAGAGTATATTGCAATGACAGAAGCAGACAAAGAAATGCTTTGGCTGAAGAGGTTTCTTCAACAATTGGGAATGAAGCAGGGAAGGCATGATATCCATTGCGATAGTCAGAGCGCATTGGATTTAAGTAAGAATGCGATGTACCACTCTCGCACGAACCATATTGATGTCAGATATCATTGGCTACGTCAAGTAGTGGATGAACAAAAGGTTAGGTTGGAAAAGATTCACACTGACGAAAATCCTGCTGACATGATGACGAAAGTTGTAATAGGAAGAACGCTTCAGCTTTGTGCCGAGTTGATCGGCATGGAATGCATGCAAATAATTTCAGTATATTACCCTTTGGCTGGAGGGGAGAATTGTGGAGCCCAGCCACATAAAATTGAAGAATCCAGCCAAATTAATAATGGTTAAGCAAGTTGTAAATTTTTCAGCAGCATTAATTTATTGAAAGAGGTTTGGTGTTTAGCTCACCATATTGGAAAAAGAAGGAATCCTGACAGCTGTTATTTTTTGTTTGTGCACTACACTTTCTCTTATAAATAGAAGGGCTTCAGCAGATGAAGAATGCACCAAGAAGCAGAAACAAAAAGAGAGAAGAAATAACATCTTTGAGTGTTATTGTTCAGTGAGAGAAAAATAGAGTATTTGAGTAAATCCTGTGGGTGTGGGAAAAATACACCAGGTTGGGTATCAACTCTATTACTCTTTGTTTAGGAGTGGGGTTCTCACTGGATCACTATATTTTACATTTCTAGTGTAAGGGAGTGTGAAAAGATATTGTAATTATCTTGAAAATATAGTGGAATTGTTCGGAGGTTGTCCCGTGGTTTTTTCCTCTAATTGGAGGTTTTTCCACGTTAAATCTTGGTGTCTTATTTCTTGCATATTTTATTTATTTGGGATATTCTTAGTATGCTCTGTGGTCGCAGTTTAATCTGATCTTGCACATCAGAAAAGAATTATTCATGTTTTATTGCAAGAGATTATTTTTCTTTTGTCATTCTTGAGTTGCTAGGATTGGGTTTATTGTTTACCATTTTACCTCGGTGTTTTAATTTACACCTTCCGCATTTGCGCATCTGAGCCCAACATATTACACATATATCAAAGTGAAAATAGCTATTTTTACCCCGTTCTGAAGTCATACTAAGTTTTTCACACCAGCTAATAAAAAGCTATGTTTTTCACCCCAAAAAGTACGAAGACATATGCGATGAACTATGTGCTAAATAGGCGACAGGTATGAGCATGGGCGATAAAATTATGAGTTAAAGTATGCGACTGTTCTACGATGAATATTCGGAGATTCGATGTACGATTCGGTCAATCGCAGTCCGTCGCCCATTAAATAATTATTTTTGTTAGGCGAATGAACTGCGACTATTAGTCAAAAAATTTTTTCTGCGACACAACTGCGACATGCCAACGTCGCATATTATTCGTGCAATTAGTGCATAATTTTTTTTTTCTTATTTCTTTCATCTCTCAGTTATGCGAGGCGGTATGCGAATTACCGCATATTGCTTGCATACCCCCTTAGCACTTCTACTCGAAAGTGTATTTTTATTTATTTTTTTATTTCTTTCATCTTTCAGTTATTTCAGTTATGCGATGGGGTATGTGAATTGCCGCATATTACTCGCATACCACCTTCGCACTTCTACTCGAAAGTTTATTTTTTTATTTCTTTCATCTTTCTGTTATTTCAGTTATGCGATGGGGAATGAGAATTACCGCATATTGCTCGCATACCCCCTTCGCGCTTCTACTCAAAAGTTTATTTTTTTATTTCTTTCATCTTTCATCTTTCATCGATCGAAAGTTTATTTTTAAAATTTAAATTTTTGATTGGTTTAGAAGCTGCTGGCAGTTGGAACGTTACGGCCGATTTCGAGGCGTCTTATCCGCTTTTCAAGACGCCTGGGCAGTAAAAGCGTGCACGTGAATCATTTCATCCGTCTATATAAAGCGTGTAATCTTCGATCCATATCATGCCACTTCTCTTACTACCCATCCGTCCCACAGAACTCTTTGTTAATGGCCCTCCGTTTTTCCCTTTTCTTGTATATAAGAAGCAGCTTGCCGAAGATAAACCAGAGTTACAAAAATTCTTTCTTTCGACCCGTGAGGCAATTCTTTAAGATTACTGTGTCCGAATTGAGAACTCCTAACCTTTCGAATTCGTCGGAGTAAAAAATTCAATGAGGGGAAATTCCGCTATCCAACTTTATTAACTTGGCCCCAGTAGGAAACATATATGCCGAGACAGCGACGATGAAGATCAAACCTCCGGGCCCGGGTATTGCCGTATCAACTGTGAGAAGGTTGAAGGTCGGAACAGCGTGCGTCGGTGGCCGGGGCGTAATGGCCCGGCCCTCTGTCAGAGGCAATCCTGGCCTCAACCTCTCTAGGTTGTGGTCGGCCAGGTTTTTCTGACAGAGGAAGGTGTTTGGTCGACAGGGATCTCTTTCCGGAACCCGTCAGAGCCCATCGGTTCAGAGCGTGGTGGTCGGGGCCGATCTCATGCTGGAGTTCTACATGGAACTCCACAAACAAGCTTCACCTACAGCTCCTCTTTCTGGAGTCTGAGTGCTGTGGTAGGCTGGTAGCTCGTCGGCTCCCTCGTCCTAGCTTTTTTTTAGGCTTGGCTGGTCCTTCGATTTTTTTTTTTAACTTTGTAATTGGCTGGGGTTGAAGCGACTGTAAAAGTAGTAGTGTAGGGATTTCTATTCAATCTTTTATTTTGCGAAATACAATCTTCACATATTATTCGCCTAGTTGGTGCATAATAAGAAAAAGAAACTATTTTTGGAAATTTTCTATTCTGCGACACACATTGCGAAACACTCGTGTAGTATAAATGAAGAAAAATCTATATTTTTTTAATTTCTTTTTGAAATTTTCTATTCTGCGAAATACAAACATCGCGTATTATTCGCCTAGTTGTTGCATAATAATTTTTTTTAGAATTTAATTTTTTGAAAATTCTTTTTTAGGCGAAATGAACCTGAGACTATTAGTCGAAAATATTACGCATAACACGTAGTTTAGGCTAATGAACCTGTGACAATTAGTCGAAATACAAACGTCGCCTAACAATTAGTCGAGACAAATTCGCATACAAACCGCACAACATTCGTAGTATAATCGAAGAGTTTATTTAAACAAAATTGTTTTTGGAGATTTTCTATTCTGCGACACACATAATTGCGATAAATAAACGTCGCATAATGCATTCGCAGGTCACTGAGGATATTTGCATACCCACTTTTTGTGTAAAACAATTATTAAACAATTATTTTGGTCTAATAAATGCGATTCTTTATGCGACCGTCTCACGACAGATATGCGTTAATTTGCAGGTCTACCGCAGGGTATTAAACTGCGAAAGAGATGCGGAAACTAAACCATTATATTTATTTTGTTTATTAAAAATGCATCAGAATTGCGAAAGTATGACGCTTGTTACGCGAACATTACTCGACAGCTGTTATTTCGCATATTTTGTCATATAGTTTATTATTTAAAACAAAAAGAAAAAAAG
>CACSLK010000214.1:8589597-8601538 GCA_902706635.1 Striga hermonthica
TGGACGAGCCACCAGGCACGGCTAAATCATTCGACCCGACATAAACGAGATCTGGCGACTGTGACCGAGGGCAGCGGTCTGAGCGGGATCCAAACACCTTCGATTTGCAGCAATTAGTCACGACTGAAACCACCATCGTCGACGCGACCATGTCCGACTCGATCTTCCCAGGGGCTAAGTTTTGTTTTCGACGACGAGACCGAGTCCAGGTGACGACCGATCGAGAGCATCGACGGACTGAGGCGAGTGACCACCGTTGCAGCGCCTCGCTGGTGTCCGAGCAACAATCCAGTCAGCCGTCGTGAGCTGCAACCGAGTTCAAGCAGCAAGGAGCCCGTCAGTGTCCCGTCTGCGAAGGCCGAACTAGTGAGGCCCCATCTGTATTCCTTCGGCCACCGAGAGTCGGGGTCTTGCAACGGCTGAGATGGGTTGTCCGTGATCTGTCCGCTTGTCTTGACGTCGCACCCCGACGCGAGCTGAGGCAAGGCAGCCATCACCGAGGCCTCTAATGTTCGGTTCTAATCTCTCTCGTGCGTGTATTCTTTCAAAAGAGGTAAAAAGGCTGACCTTAGATAGATTATTCTGTTTTAAAATTCCAAAAATTAGACATTTCTCTCTTTACTTTTAATTCTTGTATTGTGAGATTGTTGAAATTTGTTAGTCGACCTCAGCTATGGAGCTTTCATTGAATAAAAGAATGCTTTCTCATATATGGGTTATGGAAATGAAGCGGCCTCAGCAAGACTGTTTAGCGTGCAAGTAGAATAAAATTTCGAGTTTTTTGTTTCAGGGTATTTGTTAGTATTTGAAAGTCGGTGAAAGTGTAGATATGGAATGGTACAAGGATCTGCAGGCTAGGACATGTTTTTATCGTGTGTGTGATGAAAGACAAATCGCGGCCAGAACGAGGTAGCAATGTGATTGTATTGTTTGTTTCTGGCAATGTGAATGTTGATAATTATGGTTTTGGTTTGTATTGTAATCAGTACAGTAATGGCTGAGGTAGGTAAAGGCTATGTGATAGTTCCGGAGTCACTTGTGAAGAAGCAGAAAAGGGCCGAGGACTGGGCCGTTGTCAGGTCAAAAAAAGTTGAGGAGGCAAAGCATAAGCTCTGAGACCAGAAAATTGATTTGCAAGAAAGCAAGAGAGTATGCAAAGGACTATGAGCAACATGTTAACTTGCGTTATCTTTGGCGTCAGGAATCAAATTAAGTCGTCTTTTGTTTTTTTTCCTTTAGTCTCATATCTCATTTTTTTTTATGTAATTTTGTTGTCTAGGAGAAGGAGTTGATCCAATTGAAGCGCAAAGCTAGATTGAAAGGTGGCTTTTATGTGAACACATAAGCCAAGCTTTTATTCGTAATTAGGATCTGTTGGTAGGGTTTTACCTTGCTGCTCAATTTACGCCATATCTAGATCAACGTAAGTGAGAGAAAAAAAATTATTTACGTGTATGTTTATATGATTTCAGCATTAATGCTATGCACCCAAGAACCAAGAAAATTCTTCAGCTTCTGAGATTGAGACAGGTATTCAATGCAACTGTTATTGAGCATCCTGTTTGATCTTAATTGTCTTCATCCAATCATTAAGAGTCCATGAGTGCTAGAAATGATTTACTTTTTTATATCACTTGTCATTCCATGGTTTATTCTTCCTCTTATCTCACAACTTGCAAATTCTTCCAGATTCCAGAATTACCTTTTGGTTGTTTTGCCTGTTACTTTCTAAGTGGAGCTTTATTAATTTCATTTGGCATCATGTACATGCTATGTTAAATTTAATTTTGTTGGGATGTACCTTGTTTCAACTTGTAATCTATTACTGTAGTTGGACGCAAATTTAAATTACTTGAACTTGCAGTTACTTTTCACAAAAACAATTGAATATGTCCTTTGATTAGTTGTTTGTGCAATGAGATTAGGCCGTCTTGCTTCTTTTGAGTTTCAATGACTCCTTTCGATCTAGGAAGAGAAAATCCATACTGAAGTCTTTTGTTATATTAATTGTGTTTCTGTTTGGCCTTGTAAAGATCTTCAATGGCGTCTTCTTGAAAGTAAACAAGGCCACTGTGAACATGCTGCACAGGGTTGAGCCTTACGTCACTTACGGGTATGATAACAACCGACAGATGCAAGTAGTTTTACTTTGATTTAATCAACAATCTGAAAATGATCAACTCTATGAACTTTCAGATACCCCAACCTTAAGAGCGTCGAGAAGTTGATTTACAAGCGTGAATATGGAAAATTGAACGAGCAGAAAATTGCTTTTACTGATAATTCCATCATCAAGCAAGTTATAAATGTGTTTTCATTCAAGATAAAGTAGAAAATTTTCTCCTTTTATATCATCTTTTCTCATTTTTGTTTTGTTACTACCATTTTTACATTTAGACGCTGGGCAAGTATAGAATAATCTGCATGGAGGATTTGATTCACGAGATCATGACTGTGGGGTTGTGTATACCCAGCAAGATCGGGATCGATCTATGGTCATGGCGATATGAGCTAAAGTCGTCGCACCGGAGAACACTCGAGGAGGCAAGGATCTGATCAACTTTTCCAAGATTCCGCGTTGTTCAGTCGCCGTTGCTGATACTTCTGGAATCGCATCTGGTTAATCAAAGGTTGGTTCCTCAAATGAAGAAATTTCTCTGGTTTGAGGTCTTTAAATCTTTTTTTTTTTATTTCTACTGTAGCTTTATGATTTTCCTTGACAAATGGTTCTTCTACATGTATATGATTTTACGGAGAACTTAATAGGCTGGTTCTCAAGGAAGAGGAGAAATTTATGAATGTTTAGTGGAATAAACAACATATTTGAGTACAACTTGATATCCTGCAGTCCAAAAATGTGTGCCACGGCCACCGACGCAACAGACGCGGGCCAGTAGATCGACTCCAAAATAACGAAGGTTATTTTTAAGGTTTCTTTTCTAATAATATCATTTCATTTTTCATTTTATTTTGTTGATGGGCTAAAATTTACCCACAAAGGAAAAAAAGAACGGAATGTGTAGCTTCAGTGCGGCTAACGAATTAAGTTAGACCTTGGTTTAAAGCTCCTCAACATTATGGAATTGATCGGTTTCTATAGGTTTCTATATCACTGTAATTTTCGAACAGAGCCCCGATTTTTAAACCGACAACAAATGACTCATTTTTCTGTTATTATTGTAATGTTACTTTTGAAGATTTTTCTGTCAGTGCATCAATTGTTATTGTACTTCTGTAATCACAATGCGAGTGTATAAAACGTACGAATACATATACACACTTATATGCCATTAGCTCACTGCTTTTTTTCTTCACTTTTGCTGGAGCACATAAGACTAATTTTCCAAAATCAATCATGGGTAGTTAAAATGATTAGTAGGTGTTTTCAAATTGTTCACGTGAATTCGGCTTTACATGTTGGGTATTTTTTTTTCCTTCTATTGTGCAATTAGGCTTTTCAGGTTGGGTACATTTGTGTTTGTTTGTGTAAATTGTGGTGTTGTGAAATTAAATTAGGGTTTTTTTACTGGGCCTTGTGCTTGCAGTTATCATGCTGGGGATAGCGAGCCATTAATAAACACCAAATGTTCGCAAGAGTAATAACTAAATTTGGGCCGCACAACCGAAAACCATCTAGTATAAATATATATATATATATATATATATATATATATATCATATCTTGCATAGACTAATACAATTATATTCAAATAATAATTATATTATTCTTTTTACTAATAATTCAACTACAATTATACTCTTTTTACACTTTTGTATAAAAATTTTTCTAGTTTAAATGAATTGAATCTACTAATATATAATAAGGATTAACATAATTCACTTTTAGAAATACTTTCCCGCCAATTCATTAATTACCTTCTATATAGAGAAATAGCACACAAGTGAATCATTAATTGCTGGAGATAATCTAGCAGTTAAAAAAAGAAATTCTAATTGCTGGAGATACTCTATCCGTTAAAATAGGAAATGAATTTGTAATTTACTTTGTCAAATTAAGATTTTGAGTTAATCCTTCTATAACACGTTTGTGCGGACGGAATGCATAGATACAACCTCAAATGATTTAAATGAATGATTTTTTATTTTTTTTATCCAATAATACTTCATCAACATAAACATTAACTAATAAAATAATAATTGGCCACATATTATTACCTAGGTATATACAACCTTGAATCAAATCACACAGTACCTCAGTTCACTTTAATGTATAAATCATTAGAATAATAAAGAATAAAAATTTTATTAATAACAGATATGATTTTATTTTTTTTCTAATTACGATGTAAAAATACTTTTTAATAAAAGTAACAGGCTTCATAATCTATATATATTTGATTATTTTTATTCCTTTAGTTTAAATCTATTTGTTTATAAATATATATAAAATTATATTGTACTCATATCGGCATTTTCTATTAATAATTATCATTTAAACAACAAAAGATCATTTACTCTACTACGTGCGAATATTTTGTTTTGTTTAATATTGTAAAATTAAATTCAACATGTTTTGAATGGAAATAAATCTAACGTAAATTGAGAGTAAGAATCAACAAGATAAATACAAAAATTCACTAATCATGGTATTAAAAAAAAAAGAGTGCTATTATTAAATTGATAAATACAAAATTTGATCTTTAAGGGAAATCTGATTTGCATGTTTCTATATACATACAAATAAATATCATATTTGAAATTTAAAATTTTCATTTTTTCACATATATTTATGTAATATATACAACTTAAATAATCATTTAAAACTAAAAAGATATTGTAAAGATTTCATTTCAAAGTTAAACAAAGAAAGGAATCAAATCGGTCATAAAACAAAACTAAAACAACAAAATATATAAATAAAAAATTCACTAATCATGGTGACAAGTTCTTAAAAGTACCCCAATATTCCGTTCACTATTTCACTAATCATGTGTTCGATTACATTCTAAGTTATTCAAAGAATGGAGTCAAATATTTCTATATAAAATAAGAACAAGGTTAAATCATTTTTCGAAAGAATTTCTTGCCAGAATCATTAATTAGATACTAAAAAGAGTAAGTTATATGTATTTCTTTTTAACTTTTTTCAAATAAAAAAAAAAACACTAAATACACTGCCATAATCTCGATTGTTCTTTGTCATACTCGGTTTTCGTTGTAAAAAAAATATTTTCGAATTTTGTATTGTGAACATTTTGAATCTAATTAAAATCAATTATTTTATGGTAATGATTTTGTTGAGTGTATTTTTTTATTCATAGATGATTTTAAAACCACCGATTAATAAAATGAAATCTCATTCTAATTATGGACAGTACATATATTTTTTATTGATTTTTTAAACAAAATTTAAAACTGCAATGGAATTAAACAAGTTATATTCTAAATTTTATTTTGATATTTTTTTAAATAAAAATAAGACATAAAATTGTAATATAAATAACTACAACTGTTCGATCATTCTCATTCAAAACGTCACAAATGTTTTTTTGAATAAATAGCATTCAAATTTTCAAGATACACGATCAACATTCAAGCTTATCATTTACATATACAATATATATATATATATACATATATATATATATATATATGATTTTTATATCCTTATTTATCACGTGAAAGAGTTAACATTATGAATCCAAGCAAAAAAATTATTGTCTTATTCAAAAGAGATATACACAAGATCCATGCAAAATGAATTATAAATATACAAAAAATAATTTATTTATTAAATACCTTAAAAATTATTATTTACATGTCATTCGATTCATTTAGTTAGTTTTGAAGTATAAATTATATAATATTATTTTTTTCAACGTAATTATTTTTATAAATATTATTTACAATAGATACCATCGAAATTCCCAATCTCTATTAAAACATAATAAAACAAAATGTTCAAAATATTATAGTTGATTTGGAATAAAAAATGAGAACGATTAAAAAAAGATACTATAACTCTGCACTTTAAGGTAACAACTTTTCTTATATTCCATATAAAATTAAATTTCACCTCATAAATCATATCTTTAATTTTTGTCACATTATTACATATTTTCACTATAATTTTATTTTGTGGTGTTGGCATTCCAAAAATCAGCACAGAATTAAAGAAATGAGATGTTTATCAATTACCAAGTGGAGAGAATATCATTCCACAGTTGCCAAGTGCCAAATGATTTTGCATGAAAAAATGATGAGACTTTTAATAATGTATGACTTTTTTCTTGACGAACATTTTATGATTAGTTGACTAATCCTCTATATCATAACTTATATTAGTAGCCTTCTATTTATAAATTTTACCAAAAAAAAATACAGTCCGTGCATCGCACGGGGTACGTACTAGTGTCTGATAAATACGTAAAAACATAGAAATAAGTAAATTTTGAAAAATAAGACCATATAAAGTATGTTTACTGAAAAGAAGAATTATCAAAACTACTAGTATTGAGTAAATCATTGATGAAATTCATGAGTTGAAAGAACGTTCAGTCGAAATTTGTTACTGTCAAAGTTTGAAACTTATATAATTTATATTGCACTATTATTATCATAATATAATTATGTTATAACACAAAATATATAACATATATTGCATTGTTATTATTATATATTTATTTTACAATGCAACTTCCTATTTTTATATAAATTTAAGCAATTGTATGATTGTTAAAAAATACATAGTCCCCCCTCAAAATAAATTTCTGGATCCGCCCCTATTATCCCCTCTAGTTATAGGTCACAAACCATCACATTTATTCTGAATGTTACATATTGGCCCATGAAAAGTCGGTAGTGTTTGCAATGTTCCGAAAATTCATCCTAATAGATGGATTACTCTATAGGACATTAACATATCAAATACATATATAGATGTGATAATTTTTCCTTGAAAATATTGAATATGGAATCATCCCCAGTTCAAGAAGTCGTTGTTGTAGCAAATTATTTTTATTTTTACCAAGAACCGAATCAAAAGATTCGTTCCCCGGGTCGATCTCTCAAGGAAGATGGTTCAGAATTTAGCGTTGGTATTGATCACACACGAAAAGAAAATAAATCTAAAACATTCTAATCACGGTTGATTTGGAGAATTAACTAAAACAAGCCAAAACTAGAAAAACAATTTAAAGAAATAACAATTAAATTTCTAGAGAAAAAGAAGAAGTTCTAGGGGTCGGGAAATCTCATCAAGTCTTAAAGTATGTTGAATGATAACGGGTCATCTGTGACCCAGGAATCCCAGATACGGGAATCGGCTAGGGCTTACTTCCACTCTCTCTTTTTCTCTGAGCGGGATTTGCTTACGCACCCCGACCCGACCCTCTTTCCGACCATCCCGCAGTCGGTCGATCTTGTTGACCTCTGTGACCTCCCGAGTAAAGAGGAAGTCAGGGAGGCTGTGTTTGGGATAGATCCCAACAGCGTCTCCGGACCGGATGGTTTTTCGTCCCTCTTCTTCCAGTCTTGCTGGGAGATTGTGGGTACTGATGTAGAAGAAGCTGTGAGGGATTTTTTCTCTCGCCACCAGATGCCAGAGTCCTTCACGGCAACCTCCATCATTTTGATCCCGAAGAGATCGGGACCTAGTTCTTGGTCTGACTATAGACCTATCAGCTTATGCAACGTGACTAACAAGATCATATCTAGAATCCTCAACAGTAGCATCGGCCCTCTCCTCCCCCACCTTGTCTCTCCGAACCAGAGTGGATTCATCAAGGACCGAGTCATTAGTGATAATATCCTACTGGCTCAGGAGATGATACACGACATCTCTCATGCGAATCGAACACGAACCCCGGACCTCGTGTTGAAGCTAGACATGGCCAAATCATATGATAGGGTCGAGTAGTCGTTTCTCAGAGAGGTACTGTTTCAGATGGGTTTTTATAACCGTTGGATTAGCTTTGTGGAGGCATGTGTGGAGCATTGCACATTATCCGTTTTGATTAATGGTAGCCCCACGACCTTTTTCCCTTCTACCCGCGGCCTTCGCCAAGGGGACCCCTTATCCCCCTCCCTGTTTGTTCTGGTGGCTGACTATCTCTCTCGCTGCCTTGGCGGCTTCATTCGTGATTTTCCGAGGATGACCTACAACACGCGTGGCTGTGGGCCTCCAATTTTCCACATTTCTTATGCGGATGACATTATCATTTTCACTCGTGCGAATGATAATGGGCTAGTTGCTCTCATGAGTCTTTTGGACCACTACAGTGAGACATCTGGCCAGCTAGTCAGTGTTAGTAAGAGTTCATTTATCATGGATCACCACGTTGCAGATCATTGGGCTCACCAGATTCACGAGCGCACTGGATTTGCTCGTTGGGATTTACCCATCCCTTACCTTGGGGCCCCCTTGTATAAAGGTCATCTTTCCCATGAGCTTTTCATTGACGTCCATCAGAGGATGATTGACCGGATATCTGGCTGGTCACATAGACACCTTTCCTTCGGAGACCGACTTGCTCTGATCAAGAGCACTCTTTGTGCCCTACCTCTTCACCTTCTCGCGGTACGATTCATGAGTTAGATCTGATCTTAGCCCGCTATTTTTGGAGCTATGGCGAGGGCTCGCGAGGTCGGCGGCAGACCCACTGGGTGAAGTGGGACTGCATCTGTCGTCTCCACTCTGAGGGTGGGCTCGGAATTCGACGTTTGTCTGATATGGTTACTGCGTTTTCCTACAGGATGTGGTGGCGCCTTAGGGAAGGCAAGTCCCTTTGGGCCCAATACCTCCTGAGGAAATATTGCCCTGGTGATGCTGCCCACCCCTGCAGGGTGACAGCCTCCGCTCGAGATAGTCGACAGTGGAGACGGCTCACCACTGTTGGCAGGCGTGCTCAGGAGCACATTTTTTGGACCTTGGGTTCTAGGGCAGTTAGCTTCTGGGATGAGTGGTGGTTCGGCGAGGCCCCTCTCTCGAGTACTAGGACAGTCACTCACCTGTCTTTCACGCAGGTGAAGGACCTTTGGACGGGAGGGTTTTGGGATAGAGATAAGATGGAGGATATTCTTGGTGAGGGAGGGGGTTTTAGTAGTCTAGAGATTGACCAAATCCGACAGATTCCCATTCTGGATGGAGGTTTGGATGGCATGAGGTAGAGACTTACATCTTCGGGTGCATTCTCTACGTCATCAGCCTGGGGAGATGTGAGGCTGGGCAACCGGCCAAACTGCCTCTTCGGGGCCATATGGACCGACCTTCTCACCCCGACTATTTTTGTATTTTTTTGGCGCCTCCTATTACGGCGCATCCCCATTGACACTGTGATGCAGGCGAGAGGATTCTCCTTCCCCTCCCGCTGCCATTGTTGTGCTGAGACTGGTACCTTTGAGATCGAGACTTTCACCCATCTTTTCCTTGAGAGTGAGACTGTGAGGAAAGTGTGGAGCACTATGTCAGATATACCCATATACCCCTACCCACTACAGACAGTTTTTTTGAGCTTCTGAGTTTTTTCTCTCACCGCGCACACAGTAGACACGTGGGCTTCTTTATTCCTTGTCTGATCCTATGGGTCGCCTGGACAGAAAGGAATAATGTGAAGCATAGGGATATTATTTTTTCTTGTGCTTACATTATTTTCCAGGTTGACAGACACCTCTCTCTCCTCTCCGCCCTGGGTAGACTCACGACGAGAGATTGGACAGGGTGTACACCGCCCCATCGTTTGAGGCCACCACCTCCTTTACCTGTCCAGCATCCACGTCCCAGGACCGTTGTTTGGCTGAAACCCAAGGCCCCTTGGGTTAAGCTAAACACTGATGGCGCTTTCGACAGACATACCGGAGCTGTTGGAGGAGGGGGTCTGATTAGGGATCATGGTGGGGCACTCATCTCTGCCTTCCATGGGCCACTCAGGGCCTCCTCGAGTTATGATGCAGAGACTCAGGCGCTCCAGATTGGTCTTGAGATTGCCGCCTCGATCATTTCTCATGTCTGGATAGAGATGGATGCTGCGGCTGTTATCACACTTTTGACATCTGGCCACCAGGGCTCATGGCAGATCCAGCATCCCCTTATGCGTATCAGAGACACCCTCCGCTCGATCCATTACCAGGTCTCACACATATTCCAGGAGGAGAATCGACCTGCTGATTTCCTTGCTAGCACGGGCACATCTTTACCCCAGAGACGCACCATTCTTCCTAAGGACATTCCCCTCCGGCTTCGGACGCTCATTCGGATGGACCAGTTAGAGTACCCATCCTTCAGATTCGGTCGACCGCCACCACCTGCCCCTGACTAGTTTTGACATTTTGAACCCCATACCATGTCACTCTGACCAGGACGACCTCTTATGAGAATTTGATTTTAGATCCACATCGAATATTTTTGTGATCCTTGTATGTTTTTATTTTATTTTTCTGCTTTTGATGTTGCTCTATATATTTTCGACTTGGATGTAGAACTTTGACTTTTTAGCCCTTCTGGGCTATTATATTCACAGGTCGGGGGTGTACCTCAACCCCCCATCCCAACCTGGGATGTTTATATATATATATAATAAAAAATAAAAAAAATTAAACTATGTTGAATGATTATTTGTTCGGTTACGAGATTTAACAAGCCTACACGTCTAGAGGGCTATGCTCAATAACTCTTCGTAACAACAGCACATACATAAACGATAAACTCATTCAAATAAGCAACACATAGACAATACGTTTCCGAACATGTCTACTCTGTACGAGCCTAAATCAACTAACGCCTCCCCTCTCGGTTCTACATGTTGATTAACTAGGTTAATATGGTGATCAATCAACTAACCCTATAATTCACACAACTCGCATAGATTGAACAAAACACATTCCTCATAATTCAATACAAGAATCAAAATCTCTAACCCTAGGTGAATGGATTACCTCATGCTTAGATTCAATCTCCTGTTAACCGGAATTAAGAACATAAAACCAATCAACAATAATAAAATAGAATTGAAAAACTTACAACCGGATTAAGACTTGCAAGATTTCAATCCAAATAACTTTGTGTCCAACAATCCAAGCATGAGAGAAAAAAAAAGAAAAGAGGAGAAAATTATCCTAACAATATTGAGTTTTTGGAGAAAAAACTTAAAAGGAACGATATTGGGGGTTGTTCCTTAGGTCTGGAGATTCGTTTTGATATATAGTGCGCGAAAAATGGAGCTAAAACGAGTAAAAACGAGCAAAAATAAAAACTGGGGTCGACAGGGTCGCGAGTCACGAGTTGGACGGGTCGCTGGGCTGCTGGAGGCTCTGTTACAGTTGCGAGTCGCGACTTTTCTCTAGCGAGTCGCGACTAAAACTCGCGACTCGCGAGATTCTTGGCTGCACTGCGCCATTTTACGTTTTTGCCTCGTTTGAGCTCGTCCGTACTCGGAATTGAGTTCCATTTTTTCTTATGTGCCGCTAACGAACTCCTCTATCCAGTTATGCTCTCGAAACCAACTTTTCCTGAAGAGAAAATTTGTCCGAATCTTTCGACCTACACACCAAAAACGACAAAACACAAAAGAAAACTGGAAAAACAAACAAAAAAACACCTAATGACTCAAAATGAAGGAAAATACATAATAAAACACGAAACGGACGAAAAACTAAAAAAACAACCTAAAATGGCAGAAAAATAAAGATAAAATAAACACGAAAAATGCAACAAAAATGGGACAAACAGTCGTCAATGTCTATTCCCCCTAAAAACTATTGGAAGTTTAAAGCTATGGTACTAACTTCTATTGGAGTCCAATCATACATAGCAAACAAAGCTTGTGACATTTGTTAGACTGAGATCCCATAGTTGCTGATCTTTGCAATTTTTTTGGACATAGCGTTCCTCTCTTTCTTTGCCTCTGTAACAAGGTTCGTAACCTAGACACAGAAAATGCACAATTATTATAGGACATACATTTGTCAATGAATGAACAAATTC
>CACSLK010000214.1:8621668-8636220 GCA_902706635.1 Striga hermonthica
TAAATGAGGATTTTTAATATATATATTTATGCAATTCTAAATAATTCTATGCACATGTATAAGACAATAACATGTATAAGACAAGTAATACACATAATTACAAAAGCTTACCGACACTGTTGCATTCCATAAGCTCTGAGTCGTGTACTTTGACAGTCTACAGGACCTGTAGTCTGGACTCTGATATGACTCTGTCACGACCGCTCTTCTACTACTAAATATTCTTATATTTTGGAGATTTACTTAAATTTATTTATAAACATAACGTGGATATTATTATTTATACATACTGAAAAGGATCCAAACACTGTTTATGAAAATTTTACACATCAGAGTTTATTGAAAGTAAATTTAATCATAGTGTGAGTCCACTCGCTGGCCCAACAAGTCGTCATCCATGTACACATTCCCAAAGCTCTTCGGATCCAACTGTCATGTCATGTCAATCATCTGATATCAACAAGATCACCTACAATGCATAAACTATATGAGCTATGGCTCAATAAGTAAAAGTCATGCATGTCAAGAAATAACATCATCAATTGAGATAGACTACAACATGAAATGCAAATGCTCATGTTGTGAAAACATTTCTTTCTGAAAGCTTTTTTTTTCTCTAGGCCCTTTGACCTCACTACTAGGCACCGGAAATGAGATCAATATCATCAATAATCATAGCATTCCAGTCCTGATCGTCTCCCACGCCTTAAAACAATGGCTCACGGGGCACTGGAATGGCTCAGTCCTTACGTCTCACACGCCTTAAAGCAATGTCTTACGGGGCATTAAGCATAACATAATGATAAGTCAAGTACATAATGTATTTCATGTATCTATGTTACATGAAGTACGTGTGCGCTCCAGATCATGGCTTAAGCACAACGATCTTCAGATTAATCCAGACTTAACTTACGAGGAGCAGCCGCAGCAGTTTTGGACCGAAAGGTTCTTCGGCTAAGGAACAGAGAGTCAGATGCTACTTGGGAGCACGAAGCTGACGTTAGGGCTCGTTTTCCAGATTTTGAGTTTTGATATGTACATATTTTAATATATATTTCATGTGTAAATTGAGTTTGATATTGTATTTTCAGTTTTAGTATTTATGAGGACAGAAATAGTTTAAGGAGGATGGATTGTAACTTCCCGTTATTAATAAAAGCGATATATTTAGTTCTGAATTTGAGCTATTTTCCTTTTATTTATACTACTCGTTTTGAGTTCTGAGCCAATTATTAAGTCTTTCAGTTCTAAGTTCGACTCTAAATCGAAATTATATTTCGGTTAATTTTTATATCAGTAACTGAGTCAATTCTAGTAATTAATTCTGATCCGTTTATTTATAAATGGACATTAGTAATTCTTTATTAGTTGGGATTAATTGATTCTAGTGGACATATTAATCGAGGTCGAGAAAACTCGAGAAATCGTCAAAGCCGAGTAGGCCCGAGTTGTGCCTGAGTCTCGGCCAAGACTAGTCAAGTCATTATAGTTATATCTTAGCATTTTACTTAGCTATATTTTAGCCTTAAGTCTTGTCAATGCAAGCAAGATATTAAGCTCAATATTCAGCCCAAAACTCTAGCACAATCACGGCCCAAATTTGATGAAGTCCATGTGCATAGATTATTCATGCCAAGCTCAATATGTATTATATGGCCTAAGTTTTGTTAATGCATTTGAAATATATTAAATTAAATTGATATGGATTAAGTTATATTAAAAGTCAGTTGCAAAGATGAGGACACCTAAAGTGGTGACTAAGGCTTTATAATGCTATTTAATTGAACACTTGCCTTCATGATATTAAAAAAAGACTTCCACTACTTCCTAAATTTACATATAAATAAATATATGTGGTAGATTAGAGATGGATTTTAATCAGCTATTCAGCACATGTATCTTATGTGATTCTATACTTAGACAATAAAAAAAAAAAAAAAAAAAAACCGAGAGTGAAATAATATAAATTCTCCATGCACTTAACCATAAATAGAGAGAAAGTCGTAAGTGAATGCTAGTGACGAGAAGGTCATCATCAAACCACCATTTATAAAAATTCTCCACATCCTATCTTAATAACCGAGATAGCCGAGAGAAGAAGCCGTCAACCGAGCCTTGCGTGGGCTGTTGCCGAGAAGGTGTCGAGCCGTCAAGTGACGTGGAGAGAAGAGTTTTTTCGGATTTTTTGTACTTTGATCGAGGTGGGCGAGTTCTAAACCATTTATTTATTTATATTTTGATATTTTAAGAATTTTCAAGAGGGTAAATCCGACTATACATGTGTTTAAAAGAATAGTTTCGAATTTTTGACATTTAGACGTTAAATTTAGATTTGGAGTTACATGCACGTTTAAGCCGAGTTTACCATGTTAAAAATTATTCTAAATCATGAGTATGATGTTTATTAAGATTAACGTGTTTTGAGTTCAAATGCTCGATCAACTACAAGTTGATTTTTAGCGTATTTTTCGCTTCCGAGCTATATAGGCTCAATCGAGCCATTTTATAGTCCAATCAAATTAAACAAGTTTCTTTGTACTTTTAAGCTTATTAGACCATGTTATGTTATTTTAAGATGTGTTTACCGGGATAAGTTGTCGGACGGCCGGTAAGGCACCGGTCGTAGACGTTGGCCGCACATAGCGTGCGCAACGCGCCGGCCGCGAGCATTTAAGGGTTAACTTGACCCTGAATATCTCATTTCAATAGTAAGTAGCCAAAGTGTACGTGCACCCAGTAAGCGCGACGCTTCCGGTCTTAGCCGATGTCGGTAACGCCCGACAGTGCCAAGTCAGTTAACGAACCGGAGGTTTGAGTATTTTCAGTTTGTATATTTTGGTTCGAGTATATTTAGAAAATGTTAGTATTTTACGAGCCGAATTAGTTTACTTTAGCTATATTAGTCATTTTTTAACTTAGTATAATTTTGTCGAACCCTTAGAGTATTCCATTTAATCCGAATAAGTTAGTAGTTTAGAATTGAGCATCATAGCATATGTTTGAGTATATCTGTGCATAGTACTTAGTCTTTGTTTATTTATATATATTTTCCAGCTTGGGCAGACAGTCGTTACAGTTATCACTTACATTTTCAGAACGAGCAGTACATGTGGGGACCCAGCCTTGGTATTACATTGACTATAACACAGTTACCATGTATGAGGTATGTATGTATATATATATATATATATATATTATCCGCTTAGGGTGGAGGCCAGATGCCTTAATATGCCATCCTAAGTTCTGGTGGAGGCCATATGCCTTAATATGTCATCAGAGTGTGCACATGGTTACCGGACATAATGTCCTGGAGTTAGTATGATTTCAGTTTCAGTTCAGTTATATATATGCCGAATATCATGATATGGTTATTATTATTGTTGTTTATTTTAGTCTGGGTTTCTGCGGAGCACAGTGGTCTTTCGTGCTCATGCCCCACTATTTTTTCCTTTTCATGTGACAGTGTCGGGCCAGAGGTGTGAGCTCAACATGGTAGTTGTGGTCGTGGAGTCGGCTAGTTGCCGTTTTGAGGGTTTTATATACATTTCAGTCTGTATATATATGTTGCTACGTATTTACTTTCGCTGACGTTACAGTTTCAAACTTGCATGCCAGCATTTTAAGTTTATCAGATTTTACCCGGTCCCCTAGAGTGACTTGGGTCCAGTATTGCATGCTTGTTTGATATTCGGTTTTCTTTATGTCTAAACCAGTTGTTAGACCCAGTTTAAAGAAATTAGGTTTTCAGTACAGATAAGTTTCACAGTAGCATCCCGAGTTATGATTTCGTAAATAAGTCAAGTCCTTACGTCTCGCACGCCTTATGCAATGTCTCACGGGGCAGTTGACCTCGGTGCGTAGCAGCGACCAATTAATTAACAAAATACTTTTTCTTTTCTCATTATGTCGTGCATGCGAAATATTTTATCTGACTGTAAGATATGTATGCACGTGAACATGAAATGTATGCTATTTTCAATTATATCAATATATATCATCATTTATTCACATAAAAACACTTTCCACATACATAAATCTTCACATAATAGAGTAGATCAATACTCTGTTTATGCATTGTAGTTGCAGATGGACTTGTACTTACCTCGAGTCCTTAGCTTATAGCCTTGTAAAGATAGAAATCGACGCGTATGTTTAACTTGATATAATCATAACAAAATATGTTCATTAATTTATAATTTAAAATTATTAACATATCATAAGAACAATAAATAAATTAATTACTTTCTAGATTTACAACCATGCGCAATATTTAATTACAAAATTCATATTTAACTAATTCTTTCTCCTATATATTCATAAGCCACAAACCTACGATTTATAAGTAGACTGAAAACATAAACGAGCATATTAGGATATTGAAAACTAGACAATACCGAAGTAAAATTGCCACAAAATCTGACTACAAAGAGTTAGGTGCAGTGTTCATATTTTAATCATAACTTTTGATATATAAAGTAGTTTAGACTTATTTTTAAAATTTAGAAACATAAGAGATAAAACTACAACTTTCATGAAGACAATAAAAATCAAAACAGAACGATAAATATATGAAATATATCGCAAACCGATAAACAAACGGTTTATGTTTGATATAAAACAGACTAACATGATTATCGTATTTTAAACGTAACTTTCTATATAAAATAGATATTTTGTTAAATTTTTGTTCCTGTAGAAACACTATGATCTTTACTATAAATTCTATGAAGACAACTAAATTAAAATAACAACTTTTGAAGGTCAAAATAAAAGAAAACCAAATGGGTTGCTTACAACTACAAAAATACATATACATGACTTATTACCTATCTTCGACACTTCGAAAAAAAATCTGATGATCCTAGGAACGAGGGCTTTAATATGATATATGTTTATAAAGTTTCGGTAGCCCGACGGTCAGGTTCAGGGTCACCGAAACATAACTGTTCGTGGCCCCGTTCATGTTCTTCATGTTGGGTTCTATGAGGAACGTCAAACAACATGCACAACATTGAACTTATTGAAATAAATCCTAACGCAGCGGAATCTATAGTTAGGATATGGACGTTTACCATTTAAAATTTTTGTCGACTCTGAGACGATGTAGAGTACCGTTGGTGTAGTTCATCTGAATACCACAATCTAGTGGGTGGATAGATTTGTCCTTTATTCGATTCTAATAGAAAGTTCCAACGAAGGTGGATCGTGTCTCGGTGTCAGGTTGCAGTGGTTCGGTTGCGGGCGTCGTCCGCAGATGGCAGCTAGTGCGCGTCGGGCACTAGCGTGACGTGCGGGTAGCAAGGATACGCGGACGTGCACTGGCGACTGCTAGGCATGTGCGTGCACGCGGGAAAGGGCTCCTATGCAGTTGTGGACTAGCGCAGATGAGTGGGCGGACGCGAGCGTGCAGTGCAAGAATCCTGGGCGCGCAAGGTGTAGCACGTGCGTCGTTGGCGTGCACTGGGAACTCACGATCGGCAATGGGCACAGAAATGCGCGAGTAGGAGGGTGGTGCTAGGCTACTTTGCGCGAGTTTTCGGTCGTTGCTAGGCGTCGCTGGTGACGCGCGGTTGCGTCTGGCTGCGCGCGGTAGTGGCTGCTGGCTAGCGGCTGCGTGCGGCTGGGCACTAGGCGGCTTCCCGCAGCGAGTAGTGGCGGAGATGGTTTTCCGGTGGTGGTCGACGGCAGCGATGGGCGGCGATCGGCTGAGGAAGGTGGCCGGAAATATATGTGATAAAAGGCTCAAATATATTGTACCAAAAAGCCTTCTAACGGATTATCAGATCACCTACTTCGATTAAACTTGGTGGAGCCTTTAATCAAATCTCCCTTACTGTCGAACAATGCTATTTCTCACGTATGTAGAGGTGAAAAAATCGGCCAGCATAAACTTGTAGGAGAGATTGGGACATGGTGTATTTATAGGCTCCATTAGGGACCTTAAGGTGATGCTAAATATGGGCTTATCCCATTAGGCCTAGGAATCCTAATTCTACTCCAATTACTAATCTAATGTAGGAATGAAATCTTCTACTAATCTACCTCTTCTAGAAGTCTCCTTAGTCTCCTAACACTAGAGAATATTGTAGTAGGAATACTTTTCCTAATTAAATTGTACATATGGAATAAAATTAATTTCTAATCAGGAATCCTAATTCTACTCCAATTAATAATCCAATGTAAGAAATAAATCTCCTACTAATTTTCATCTTCTAGAAGACTCCTAAGTCTCCTAACCGTGGAGAAGATTCTAGTAGGAATGTTATTCTTAATTAAATTAATTAATATGAATAAAATTAATTCCTATTTAAATTGAATTAAATAATAAAACATCCCACTAGAGTAATATTATTGCTCTCCCCATTTAGCCACTATTTTACCAATAAAATAGAGCCTCCATGATTAAATAATATTAATCCTATATACGGGCTTGGGCATATGTGACGGAGAGACGGGCTAGGATTAGTATATTGATCGATTTTCCTCCCTATGTTTAAGATATAATGTCCGTTGATTAATTAAATTACTGACAAAATAATTAATCAACTTCTTATTCATTTTCAAAATTAGTACCACTCAGATCCTTAACCATTATGTCAGACAATCGTCTATATGCAGGGTTTAACATAATGTACATTCCTGAGCTCATTTCGGGGACGTCATCAATCCAGCGCACTAGAACATAGTGACCATAAATATTTTATAATAGCACATCATATAATTATTCTTACTTACCAAAATACCTCGTATGTCATCCTAATAAAATAGGAATCACTTGGTAAATCGAATAAATAAGAGATAAATATATATGCCTATTATATATTATCTTACAGCTTAAGAGAACGCCTCAATCACTGAAGGTCTAGGTTACAACAACGATCAGTGAGTCTCATAACCGTATCCTTCTGTGGTCATGTTCAACACTTAACATAAGTGCTAGTGTAATTCTTCAGTCAAAGACCAACTGAATCAATAATACACTACAATCTTTTTCCATGAGGGGTCTCACCGCCTGTCTAGACTGTGAACGAATAGTTTAGTCTTATAAGGAACTGATAGGTGATCTTTCTGTCCGAAACACTTCGAACCACACTATCTCAATATAAGACATGGAGTATGATTTGCATAAATAAATAAACTGCAAACATATGTACTTTACTGAAACATGATGGCCAGATCAAAATAGAATCGATAGAATCTGCAAAATATAAATTTTACAGCATACCTATAACAATCTACCACTTATGCTTTATAAGCTCATGGCTATACAAACTAACCATAATTTCTTTCAATCTAATTCCCAAAGACTAGTCTACTATATCTCCCTAACATCTGACTCCCATTGCTTCTACGTGTCTTGTAAAGACTTTCGCCGGTAGGCTCTTCGTAAAAGGATCTGCTAGGTTGTTCTCGGACTATATCTTGGCAACAACGACTTCTCATCGTCCAACGATATCTCGTATCAGGTGGTAATTGTGCTCTATGTGTTTACTCGTTTTATGAATCCGTGGCTCTTTCGAATTTTCTACTGCTCTGTTGTTATCACATAACACTGTAATTGCAGCAGGCAAACTCGGTACCACATCAAGGTCGAGGAGAAAATTCCTGAGCCAGACAGCTTCTTTCTCTGCCTCTGAGGCTGCTACATACTCAGCCTCTATGGTTGTGTCTGCCACGCATTATTGCCTGACACTCCTCCATACTATGGCTCCTGCTCCTAAAGTAAACACAAACCCTGAGGTTGACTTGCTTTCGTCCTGGTCTGCCTGAAAGTCAGAATCGGTGTAACCCAATGGAAGCAATTCATTTGCCTGGAAAATAAACATATACTCCTTAGTCCTACGTAGGTACTTGAGTATATGCTTTACCGTAGACCAATGTTTCGGTCTTGGATTACTCTGATATCATGCTACCATGCCCACGACATAACAAATATCAGGTCGCATGCACAACATCACATACATGAGGCTTCCTACTGCCGATGCATAAGGAACTGCCTTCATGTCCTCTACCTCTTGAGGTGTCTTCAGGGACATCTTCTTAGATAGAGGTATTCCATGCCGAAAGGGTAAATCCCCTTTAATGGAATCTTGCATGTTTCAACGCTTTAGGACAATGTCTATGTATGTGGATTGGGATAGACACAACTTTCTCTTCTCTCGGTCCCGAATGACCTTGATTCCGAGAACATGTCCTACTTCTCTCAACTCCTTCATATCAAACTGCTTGGAAACACCACAACGTTTCCATCACTTTTTTTGTACACACAGTGCTCATCCAGACATTGGGTAAATCCATACGATTGGACAACCTCGTCAAAACGGATGTTCCAAGACCTCGAAGCGTGCTTCAGCCCATAAATGGACCTCTTCAGCTTGCAGTCCAGATGCTTTGGCCCTTTGCAATAAATCCTTCTGGTTGTTGCATATAGATGTCCTCGTCCGAATTCCCGTTAAGGAAAGCAGTCTTAACATCCATTTGCCAAATCTTATCATCCATATGAGCGGCTACAGCCAAGAGAATCCTGATGGATTTGAGGATGGCTATCGGTGAAAAGGTTTCCTCATAATCGATCCCTTCTTTCTGAGTGTACCCTTTTGCAACAAGCCTAGCTTTGAAGGTCTCAACCTTCCCATCTGCTCCTCTCTTTCTCTTATAGACCCACTTGCATCCAATTGCGCGGACGCCACTGGGTGGCCCTACAAGATCCCAAACATGATTAGAGTCCATTGACCCTATTTTATATTTTATCGCCTTTTGCCAAGACTCTGTGTCCCGATCTTGGAGTGCCTCATTGTATGACCATAGGTCGGATTCAAGAACGTCTGGGACGGACTCAGAGGACTCTCCCAGACCCATGAATCGTTCGGGCTGCCGGACAACCCTTCCACTATGACGAGGTACTACCTGTTCAGGTGCATCATCAGCGATACATGTTACAGTACTTTGTGGTGTAACATCTAGCGCACTCAGTATTGAAGTACTCACTCCCTTGAACTCCTCGAGGACATGTCTACTACTGGGCTTATGATCTAAGGCATAGTCTTCTTCCAAGAACCTAGCATTCGTGCTAACGATTACTTTCTGTTCCTCGGGACTATAAAATAGACCACCTTTCGTTTCCTTAGGATATCCTACAAAAAGCCTTACTTCTGTTCTCGGTTCCAACTTATCAGTATCGGTTCTCAGCACGTGTGCTGGACTACTCCAAATCCTGAGATGCCTTATACTGGGCTTATGCTCAGACCACAACTCCAATGGTGTAGACGATACTGATTCAGAAAGTACTCTATTCAGAATGTATATCACTATATCTAGGGCGTATCACCAAATCAAATCTCGTAAAGTACTATAACTCATCATTTTCCTAACCATTTCCATAAGAGTCCTATTCCTCCGTTCTGCTACGCCATTCTGCTGAGATGTGCCAGGCACAGTCAGCTGGGATGTAATCCCATTATCTGTCAAGTAGTTCCTAAATTTATTCAAGAGATATTTTCCACCACGATCTGATCGTAGTGACTTGATACTTTTTCCCAACTGATTCTCTACAACTGCCTTATACTCTAAGAACTTCTCAAAGCATTCAGACTTGCAGTGCAGAAGTAAAATTTACCCATATCTCGAGTAATCATCGATAAACGTACCAAAGTACTCAAAACCATCTCTCGCTTGAACACTCATAGGACCACATAGATCGGAATGAACTAGCCCTAACACATCTTCGGCTCTATGCCTCTTTGAACTAAAAACCCTCTTAGTCATTTTGCCTTCCAGGCAAGACTCACAAGTTGGAAAAGCCTCGACTTATAACGACCCCAAGGGCCCGTCTGCTACCAACCTTTGAATTCTCCTAAGGTCAATATGACCAAGTCTTAGATGCCAAAGATATGTTTCGTTCATTTTGGAAGGTTCCTTTCTCTTATTTAGATTAGATGATGAATTAAGTAATTGTTTCTGTTGCAGTGGAGATGACTTAGATTCTAGAATGTACATGTTGTCTACTAATGAACCAGAACAAATAAATTTTTTGCCAAAACGAATAACAACTTTATTATCAAAAGTAGCGAAAAAACCGTTCATAAACAACTTAGAAACTGAAATTAAATTCTTTCTAAAACTAGGAACATAAAGACAATCTTTCAAAAATAGAAACCTATCTAAGCCAAAATCTAAATAGACGTCTCCCACTGCAACTGCCGACGCTCTACTAGCATCACCCAAGTAGATGGTAACTTCTCCTTCCCTAAGTTGCTTGGTTTCCTGCAGCCCCTGCATTAAATTGCAGACATGATCAGTGACTCATGTATCTACACACCAGGTTCTGGTAGATAACACCGCTAAACATAATTCAACGACTAAAGAAAAAAATATACCTTTGTCGAACTTTTTGAGGAGAGGCCAGTCTACCTTCCAGTGTCCTTTCTGCTGGCATTTGTGGCACTTGCCTTTCGGCTTTTTCGCCTTTTATCGAGGTTGCACGTCATTCATGACCGCCTTTCCCTTTCCTATGGACTTCTTCCTCTTCATGATCTTAGGAGCCTTAGAACTGGAAGCTTCTCCCCGCTGGGCTACCATAGCTTGGTTCTTCTGACGAAACAGGCCCTCTACCGACTGAAGTTCAGAGACAAGTTTCGAAAGAGTCATCAACATCTTATTCATGTTGTAATGCAACTGGAATTTCTCGAGTCTCTTCGTAAAGACTGGAGCACTATATCGACATGGGTTTCCCCGTTAATAAAAGCCCCAAGAACCTCCAGCTCATTCAGCTGGGCCATCATAGAAAGAACATGTTCCTTTACGGGAGTGCCCTCACGCATAGTCATGTTCATCAGAACCCTAATGGCCTCTTGTCGGGCAGCCTGCGACTGATGACCAAATAACTCCTTGAGATTAAGAAGCATCTTTGCTGCAGTGTTCATAGACTGATGTTGATGTTGAAGTACATTTGACAAAGATGCCAAGATGTAACACTTCACCATCTCGTCAGCCTTTTTCCACTAAGCATACTCCTATTTCTCTTGGTCTGGTGCATTGTCAGCAGGCACAGCCGGACAAGACTCAATAGTAGCAAATTTGTACCCCTCAACAGTTAACACAATATCCAAGTTCCTTTTCCCGTCAATATAATTGGGACCAACAAGTTTGTTTTCTTTGAGAATTACGGACAACGAATTGAAAGACATTTTGAATTCCTGGGATCATGCAAACATAGTCTTTACTCAGTCAAGTAGTTTTGAATTTAAACATCAAATATTGACCCCATGTAACAATATTCAATTAAATTCAGCAACACCTCAAAACACCGAATCTCCGCAGGCCACAGAGTGTGGGCGTTTACTGTTCAAACATTCGCAAGAGGAGGAATAAATCCCATTAGCTTAACATATTTTCGAGCAGTACTTAACTAATAGTCGGTTCATATTTTGGCCAACGCAATCAACTTATAAAAGAATAAAAACGACCTTATCATTTGGGACTATCGTAATTATTTGCACTTTAAGTATAACCCATTTATTGATACTAAGTTTACTACCAAAATTATACGTCCACCTTTCGGTGACCCGCACGCTTTTGAAATAGCTTACTATAACCATTCCGAAGGAGATTCGTCCTTGTGAACTATGAAATAAAACGTCATTTGGGCTCGAATTAAATCACTTCACTGACAAAATTATAATGGAGGTCTTGGATGTAATTTATTTCAACCCATTACACACTTACTATAATTTTTTATTTACATGATTTTCTAAAACATCTTTCATTTGCACATAAGCAATCACATAAAACATGCATGATTAATAGGCAATAATAAACTAGAAATTATAATCCAACTATCATGGCCATTAATCAATCTCCAATGTTACGGAGAAAACACAATCCTGTCCTTGTTGAGTGTGTCCTCCGATTTAGGTATTGGAACTCCTTTCGCAGTGACTCCCACTAAATTGGTCGTCTCTGGGAAAGGTTCCATTGGATCATCACCATGGCATCCGTGTACGCGTTTATCGCCTCGCCCCGTCAAGGTTGGTCCACGTCCGTCGGATAAATAATGTATAATATAAACAAGAATTACATAATTCATCCAATGACCCACGCAAAAGCCGTACATGAGTTTCTATGAAAGCAATAAACTATGCGGTGTCCCACCACGCGAATAATTTACTACAAGCATTCACCAACCTAAAAATTCCCCGACATGTCCGAGGCTTTAAAAACAACATACATTCAACACGAATTAAAATCCATACATACGCGCCTCAATAGCTGGATTTGAAATCACCTGCAAAAACTTATTGAAATTTCTAATCTACTATGTCGTTGCGTCCGTACGCACATAATTTATGTAAACAGGAAAATTCCAAAGTTAAACTGTGCACGAGGTTGAATTAAACCTGGGCTCTGATACCAGTTGTTGGGTTCTATGAGGAACGTCAAACAACATGCACAGTATTGAACTTATCGAGATAAATCCTAACGCAGCGGAATTTATAGTTAGGATATGGACGTTTACCTTTTAAATTTTTTGTCGACTCTGAGACGATGTAGAGTACCATTGTTGTAGTTCGTCTGAATACCACAATCTAATGGGCGTATAGATTTGGCCTTTATTCGATTCTAAAAAAAATTTCCAACGAAGCTCGGTCGTGTCTCGTGTGTCGGGTTGCAGCGGTTCAGTCGCGGGCGTCATTCGCAGATGGCAGCAGGTGCGCGTCGAGCGCTGGCGTGATGCGCGGGCAGCAAGGATACATAGAAATGCGCTGGCGACTGCTGGGCGTGTGCGTGCACGCGGGGCGGGGTTTTTATGCTGCTGTGAACTGGCGTAGACGAGTGGGCGGACGCGAGCGTGCAGCGCAAGAATCCTGGGCGCGCAAGGTGTAGCGCATGCATTGTTGGCGTGCACTGGGAACTCGCGATCGGTGATGGGAACAGAAGCGCGCGAGCAGGAGGGCGGTGCTGGGCTGCTTAGTGCGAGGTCGCGGTTGTCGCTAGGCATCGCTGGTGACGCGCAGTTGCGTCTGGCTGCGCGCGGCAGTGGCTGATCGCTAGCGGCTCCGTGGCTGGGCACTAGGCGGCTTCCCACAGCGATGAATGGTGGCGATGGTTTTCCGGCGGTGGCGATGGGCGGCGGTCGGCTGAGGAAGGTGGCCGGAAATAAATGTGATGAAAGGCTAGAATATATTGTACCAAAAAGCCTTCTAACGGATTACCTAAACACCTAGTTCGATTAAACTTGGTGGAGCGTTTAATAGAATCTCCCTTACTCTCGAACAATATTATTTCTCACACGTATGTAGAGGTGAAAACATCGGCCAACATAAACTTGTAGGAAAGATTGGGACATGGTGTATTTATAGACTCCATTAGGGACCTTAAGGAGGCGCCAAATATGGGTTTATCCCATTAGGCCTAGGAATCCTAATTCTACTCCAAATACTAATCTAATGTAGAAAAGAAATCACCTAGTAATCTACCTCTTCTAGAAGACTCCTTAGTCTCCTAACACTAGAGAAAATTGTAGTAGGAATACTTTTCCTAATTAAATTAGTACTTATGAAATAAAATTAATTCCTAATTAAGAATTCTAATTCTACACCAATTAATAATCTAATGTAAGAAATAAATCTCCTACTAATCTTCATCTTCTAGAAGACTACTAAGTCTCCTAACCCTAGAGAAGATTCTAGTAGGAATATTAACTTCCTAATTAAATTAATTAATATGGAATAAAATTAATTCCTATTTAAATGGAATTAAATAATAAAACATCCTATTAGAGTAATAGTATTGCTCTCCCCATTTAGCCACCATTTTACCAATAAAATCAAGCCTCCATGATTAAATAATATTAATCTGATTGATCGATTTACCTCCCTATGTTTAAGATATGACGTCTGTTGATTAATTAAATTACTCACAAAATAATTAATCAACTTTTTATTCATTTCCGAAATTAGTACCACTCAGATCCTTAACCATTATGTCAGACAATCGTCTACCTGCAGGGTTTAACGTAATGTACATTCCTGAGCTCATTTCGGGGACATCATCAATCCAGCGCATTGGAACATAGTGACCATAATTAATTTATAATAGCACAACATATAATTATTCTTACTTACCAAAATACCTCGTATGTCATCCTAATAAAATAGGAAACACTTGGTAAATCAAATAAATAAGAGATAAATATATATGCATATTTTATATTATCTTACAGCTTAAGAGAATGCATCAATCACTGAGGTCTAGGTTACAACAACAATCAGTGAGTCTCATAAACTTATCCTTCCCTGGTCATGTTCAACACTTAACATAAGTGCTAATGTAATTCTTCAGTCAAAGACCAACTGAATCAAGAATACACTATAGTCTTTTTCCAATAGGGATCTCACTGCCTCTGTAGACTGTGAACGAATAGTTTAGTCTTATAAGGAACTGATAGGTGATCTTTCTGTTCGAAACACTTCGAACGACACTATCTCAATATAAGATATGGAGTATGATTTGCATAAATAAATAAACTGCAAATATATATACTTTGACTGAAA
>CACSLK010000214.1:8652830-8674331 GCA_902706635.1 Striga hermonthica
CACATGAGGCGTTTCCATGATCACATGTGAAACGAGTTACGTGCTTAGCAATAATCAAGGTCTGATAGCTACAGGTAGTCATTCTTGTTTAATGCAAGTTCATTGGTGAAATAAGGTTGGCCATCGCACACGCCTTCTCAGCATGTTCTAAGGAAACTTTTTGCGGGATGATTCACACCTCAAATAATGAGCTTGACATTGGCGTATAGTTGATGCTAGTAAGTGAATTGGTGTGAAACTTCATAGAACGAAGTAAGTTCATCATGAGTATTGGGGCTGAATTGCGAATGAAAATTTCGTTCTTTGCTAAGAGAAAATGATGGATGAACTTATATTAATTATGTGTTATATAAAAATTGGAGTTATAAGGACTGAGTTGGCTATGATTTCTCTTCATTTTGTTAGTGTCGAGCTCCTTAAAAATTGATTCGAGAAGATTCTTAGATCAATCGGTTATTGTATCTCTTAATATTGCATGATTGGGAGCATCTTTGTTATTGTGTGATAAATAATTTATTTAGGCATGTGCATAAAATTCTCTTGTGATTGATTGTGTTTCAAAATTGTGCTAAATTATTTTTGGTACAAAAATTTGACCATGGTATTTCTCTGAAACTCCATATCGTGTATATGGTAGCATATGTCATAAATTTGGTAAGTGAATCTTTCGTTTTGGAGGGAATGATTTTCCTTCTTTAAATTAAAGTGTTTCACAAGTTTGAATTTTAAATTTAAAAGTCCGACCGTCCATTCATATTTGCTCCTTGTCTCGATAACTGAAAAATCTCCCTTCCCCTCTAATTATCAATCTCGCCATCTCTCTCTCTCTCATATCTATCTTTCGTAACTTCTCCTCTAAACACTAAAATTCTGTAACCTTCATTTCTCTGAAAAATCACCTCCTGAAATCATGCCGATATCTAAATAAAATGTCGTGAAGTCGAAAAAGGATGTTCCAAAACCCTTTCGCAGGTCTACTAGGCAAAGCGAAAGTACAGAGACAATCATAACGCACCTTCCGACATGGCGGCTGAAAACGTATAACCTTCTCAGCAGGTCCAAACTAGGGTTTCTCCAAGCCCCAAGAAATCCTCCACGACAAAGGTGGTTCACCCCGGCGTTGCGGGTGACAGTGAAAAGGTGGAAAAGGCTCTCTCTCCGTCGCTACGTCTCCGAAAAAGCGAAAGAAGCTCCCAGCGACTTCTGCAGGAAAGCCGAAAAAGGCGAAAAAGGTCATCATCTTACCTTAACCTACTACCGTTGTGGTTTCTGCTTCAAATTCTGGTGGCGAGTCATCATCTGACTACTAATGATGGTGACTCTGCGGAAAAAGAAATTGCGAAGTACGTTGATGAACTAGAAAAATCAAACAACAATACTGTTGTTGATAAGGAAACTTCCCCTGCAGTGGATACGAAAGCTATTGACGATGCCGAATGTGGTGGTGTTGATAGCCCCCTTCCAGTTGGTAATGCTTTTTCTCGCCAATTTTATTCTCCTTGTCTGAATCTCGATTTACCGATATGTTTTTGCAAATGAAATTTCGACATGATAGAACGATTATTGGTGAGCATTTTGAAAAGCTTGGTCTGATTGAACTCTTAAAAAAAGTTGGCATCGAGAATTCTGTTATGAGTGTTGGAAAGTACTGCCCTCAACTGGTTGGTGAATTTTACTCCAACTTGCCTGTCTCTGTTTCTGACCCTACCTTCATGAAGTTTCAAAGGGTGTTTGTGAAAAACAACATTGTTGTGATCTCGCCGTCTGATATAAACTTTGTGCTAGGGTTGGCTGAAGGTTCATCTATATCTCCTCTGACCGATGATCTTGATGAGGTTGCAAACACATTGACTGGTGGAAAGCTGAGCAAGTGGCTTGCTCCTAGGCTCTTTGTGAAAAGTCTCACTCTTCAAGCGAACGCTTTACAGAAAATCGGTGTATCAAATTGGACACCCACTTCGCATAAGCAGTTCGTTACTCCTACTCAGGCACGGGTCACTTTTCATGTTCTTAGCGGTGTTCAGTTAGACCTTGGATCCGTTATCTTTGACACCTTGGTCTTCTTTGGTGAAATCTCAAAACCACACAAGTTGCTGCTCTTCCCATTTACTATCTATGCCATTCTACTCAAGATAGGAGTTAAAATGGACCCTCGTGTGGGTGATGGCTTGTCTCCTGCTCTAAAACCTCTTGCTCTTGTCGGGGTCAAGATTGTTCCTCCTCGTCCATCCTTGGTGAAAGCTTCTGAAGACCCTTCACAGCTACGCGGGTTCCCCAACCATCTGGTTGCATTTCTTTCTGGACTTGAAAAGAGGCTTGTAGGTCAACGTAGGTACTATAAGGAGGTTCTGGGTGCAATGAAGTCACGGGCTCCTTTGGTATCTAAATCGAAAAAGAGGGAGATCAAGAGAGTGGCTGGTAAGGGGAAAAAGAAGAAGGTGTCTGCTGGGACTAAGGGGGAGAAGTCAAAGGTTGTTGCTAGCACGACCAAAGGAAAATAAAAAGTTGTTGTTGTTACTGCCAAAGAAAAGGAGAAGGCTCTTGAGTCAGAAGAATGTTCAGATGCTGAAGAAAATGACGAAGGCTATGATGCGAGGATGAGGAAGAAAATGCTGCTTCAGAGGAAGACACTGAAGCTGGATCAGAAGAAGGTTATGCTGCTGAGGAGACTGAGGATGAAGGTCTGCTTAGAACCTTCAGTTGGATATTTGATTATGTTTTGTTAAACTAAAAATTATTTGATCTGCTTGTTGGTTGTCCGAACTTTCTTTTTTTTTGTTTTTTTTTTTTTGCTTTGCTTTTGCTGAACTTTTTATTAACCTGTGATGTGTCGTTTCATATCTTGAAATATTCAGGTGGTTAAGTTGTTCATATGAACAACACATGTGTGATGTGATAAGTATACTTTGGCTTAGTGTATATGTTGCAGGAAATGACTTTTTGCATGTAGATTCAAAGAATGTGTTTTCGATTTATCTGCCAAAAGGGGAGATTATAAGTTCTAAAGATTGGCAGTAAATCGACGAACCTTCATTAGTTTCAAGTTCAGACAACTCAAAGAATATTTAAGGGACGTTGATTTAATCACTTGTATTTCTTTTTAATTGGGTCTGCTTATTGATTATGTGTGTTTTATTATAGCAGGACTAATGGAAGGAAGTCGGGATTCACCTTCCATATGTGCGAGATGTCAATCACGAATTTGGACTCCAAAAAAAGACCTACCATAAGTAAACGTGTCTTGGAGGCAAAGTTTCATGTAAGACTTACCTTATGAAGTCAGAAGATAAAAGGATGACGCGACGGATAGTGAGGCATACTTTTGATCTTTGTTTTATTCAGAGGAAATCTGATTTTTTGTTTTGTTGATTTCGAGTGATTTCGATCTTTACTTTTTTTGTGGGAAGTGATCGAAAGTGAGTATTTCTTATTGTGAGCGAAAATATAGAGTGAACGAAGGTTCATTCTGTTTTCAGTTTGAGGGATTCAAACAAGAAAAACCACAAGGGATTTGTGGTCGGATAAGTAGTAGTGCAGATTATTGTTCAAGTAGAGTGTAGAAGGAGTCTATATTGTAAACCCTTAAAGAATGTATGTGATGTTTGCATTACTGGAAGAGATCCGAAGGGAGAGTGGGACGCTCTCCTGAAGGTTCAATTTTCAGTTATACTGCTTCCGCATTTGCTTGAATATTCTTTTATTCTGTTTAATTGAATTGTATTCAAATATGAGTACTTGAAACACACGTATCAAACTACAGAGAGCAAAGAAATTAAAGATCCAAGCTTTAGAGAAAAGATTAGAACTTTAATTTACCGGAGTCTCTACAACTCAAGAAAAACGAAAATAACAAAGACAGGTATGCTAGCACTAAGATCCTAAGTAATTAACACGAGCTTTCTTAACCTAAATGATCAAGCTTTGAACAAAGTCTCAAGCTTTAACACAAGATAAGCATGTATTGAACTCCAAAATTCACTTAGAAAAACTTTGCTTCATTCAACTAACAAGACACCACATTTACCTTGAAAAACTTCATAAGTAAAAACAAAGTAAAAACCAAAGTCATGAACCTTAAAAATGAAGTAATCACTCTCCTACTGTATGCTCGTAGAGAATAGAAGGGGTAAGCTCTGAACTTGAATAAAAACATAGTCGTCAAAAACTCGCCAGAATATATGAGCCATAGAGCTCCCAACACAAAGATAGAGAGAAAAATAAGAAAAATACGTATTCTCAAAATGGAGAACTAAGAAAATGAAATCTTGGTTCTCAAAATACAAAGGAAGAAATGTATTTATACCCAGACCTGAAACAAAAACCAAAAACACGTACATTCAATGAAACACTCGTGAGAAAAATGGAATTCAAGGCCAAGTTGGCCCAGGTCGCGAGTTTTGCGTGTGGCTGCTGGGCAACTCGCTGGCAGGTGGAGAACTCGCATGTTGGGCGAAGTTTCGCGGGCTGTGTCTCAGTTGCGAGCGTGCGTGTAGCTAGTGGAAACTAGGAGGGTCGCTGGCTGGGTCTCGCATCACAAGTGTGGTGTTTGTAGTTTTTTGGCGAGTATGATCGATAGATCTAACATTGTTTGTATTCTCGAAGGAAGGTTGTTCGGAACTGTTTTTTATTATCTAGTCGTAGAGCTCAAGAGGAGAATATGGAAGAAAGGCTAGACAGGATATTTGCTTCCATGGATTGGGCTGCTTATTATGCCTCAGCTCAAGTGCATAACATCTTCAGATCATCATCAGATCATAGCCTTCTTCTTCTGAAAATCCAACCAACTCAGAATCACCCAAAAAGAGATTTCTCTTTGACAAAAGATGGCTCTCAAGATCTGGTATTCAGGATGTGGTTGCTACAGCTTGGTCTACTCCCCCTGAGGGCAGTTCATGTTCAACCTTCAGACCAAAATCAAAAATTCTAGAGTGGAACATCTGAAATGGAGCAAAGACTTCAACTCTAATAGAAAGAGGAAAATCCAGCATCTTCAGAAAGTGTTAAAGCAAAAAAGAAGTCTGGGTGATGGCAGAGACTGGAAATTGTGGGGTGAATGCAAGAAGCAGCTCAACTTTGAACATTACCAGGAAGAACAATACTGGAGACAAAAATCCAAGATAAGCTGGCTTCAAAATGGAGACAAAAACTCCAAGTATTTCCATGCTCATACTGCCCAAAGGAGGAAAACCAACAGCATCTCTAAGATCCTCAAAGAAGATGGTACTCCATGTTCCACTCCAGATGAAATCACTGGCTGCATTGAAGAGTTTTACACTAATAGAAAGAGGAAAATCCAACATCTTCAGAAAGTGTTAGAGCAACAAAGAAGTCTGGGTGATGGCAGGGACTTGAAATTGTGGGGTGAATGCAAGAAGCAGCTCAACTTTGAACATTCCCAGGAAGAACAATGTAACGCCCATATTTCTTTAATTACTATTTATGGAGCTCGACTATATTTCCATAAATATTAAGTTTCTAAATTTGATGCATTTATTATATTAATATGCATTAAATTAAATAATTAGTATTAAAGTCTAAGCCATGGAAAATTCATTCGATTTTAATTATTAAAGTCGGATTTATCTAGCCCAAGTATCAGTTATATTTTTATAACCGAGCCTTGGATTAATTGAAATTTTATTTAAGTGAACCGAAACCAGATGATTTGATTATTTCGAACCCAATATTCAATTTCGACCCAAGTCGAAGTTATTACTACAAGCAGTCATATTTTATTTATGGACCGAACATTTAGTTCCTTAGTCGATGTACGATGTAATCGAGCCTAAGTCGAATTAAATTACTGGCCCGATTTCGAAGCCCAATTACTCTAGTAGAGTTGACCGATTAATTTAATTAGTTCGAGTTCGACAAATTTTATTAACCAGACATTTAATCTTTTAGTCCATATTCGAATTAATCGGCCTAAGTTATTAATTTCTTTAGCCGCTTGTAGGATTTTAAAGGCCCGATTTTATAAATTACTAAAGCCCGATTGTGTTAAATACCAAGCCCGATCATTTTGAGGCCCAATAGCACTACCAAACCCTAGTTCTCACATGGGTATAAAAATACCACAACATCATCTTCCACCACCACGCCTTATCCAACCACCACCACCAAAACTTCATCACTTCCAGAAAAATCAATCTTCAGACGTCCACCTTCATTTCCGGCCAAGCACCTTGTGTTCATGCCGGTTCGCAGCCCTCAGCTCCTCATCTGCGTGGTCCCAGTCCGAACTCCACAGGCGTAGCTGCTCAGGTCGTCCCGCAGCTCCGGCGTTTCACCATCTCCGGCGAGCACGAAGCTCCACGCAGTCGCGCCGGCAAGCCTCAGCCAGACCCTAGCAGCTCGCTTCCAACTCTTCACGGCCAGCTCGCTTCAGTTCCCGCAGCTCACGCGTGATTTCCCGCCTCTAAGCTCTGCCCTCGTCCCTGTTTTTCGGCGAGCTTCGAACTCCGGCGACCCTCTTCGCAGCAGCTCCGTGTAGCAGTTCGCAGCTCGAGATCCGATCGTCAAGCTCGAACGCTCCACTGCGCAGCTCAAGAACCGCCGCTCTCGAGCTCAGGCCGCCAGAAAATCACGAGTCCAGCGCCCAACAACTCGGTTTCTGCCTCCCTGCTCCATTTTAGCCGTTCTCGCAGGTCCTTCACGCAGCTCCGTTTCCAGCTTTTTCGGTGAGCCCGCAGCCGCGCCAAGAATCTGCAACCACCCATTTTTCCAGCGATTTCACGCCACCCGGCCCGCAGCTACTATTCACGCGCGTCCAACGCGACCAAGACCCGACCAACAGCATTTTCGACCCATTTCCAGCTCCTCAGCCCGAGATCTACGGCCCACAGCCCTTGGTTCCGGCCGACTTGCTCCTTTGACCCGGTTCTAGCCCGATCTACTCGTGTTTTATCCCGATTCGCTCATTTTCGAGCATTTTAAGGTACAATAATTAAAACACGATTTATTTTGCTTAGACTTAACGATATAAATAAGATAAGAAGAAAATAAATTGTGATTTGAGCGATTTTGATTAAAAACGGGACATACGAGCTTATAGCTATTTTTGGGACTTCGTTAAATAATGTCGATAAAATGTTGAAATAAATACCATTAATTTTGTTGCAATGTCTTGAGGCGTAGGTTCAAATATTGTAATTTTCGGACATTGTTTGGTAGGTAAACGGACCGGTCAAATGCGTTGACTGGTCGTAGAAATTGCGAGTTGACTAGGTTAGGAGTTGTCGTTTGACTTATTATGTTGACCGTTTACTATTAGAATATTAAGGATTCTACGATTCGAATTTCATAAATTTAGGATACCGTTTGACTTAGTTATAAGATCGGGACTTTAGCCGTGGAATATGGTATTTTAGGAAAATTAGACGGATATGATTTTAGCTGCAGTTGTTGATTTTAAAATCAATATAAATCGCATAAAATAATTATGTTAATTATGGCCTTAAATGAGTTAGGCTTTTCGAGATTCGAAACCCTAGTTTTATCAGGTTCCGATAACTGATTATTTTTCCGGATCCGATTATAAATGTCTGAACCCTAGTACCTTCTGGATAATCTTTAGCGTCGTATCGTTAATTCTTAATGCGTATCGTCGTGTCGCACACGTGCTCGACTCTCGTCCGACCACTGGAGCCGAACCGCTGAGTGCGTGCCCGTGCACCGATTCCGAGTCAAAACCCCGAGTGCGTGCCCGTGCACCGAGTCCATCCGACCTACCGTCTACGCGTCGTTCCGTTAGCCGTGGTCCAAGCACGCCCCTGCGTCAGTGACCGTGGCACCGTTTCAAACATGTGCATCGGCTAAGCCGTGTCTGTCGAGTTCGTGCCGGCCCGAGTTGTCACGCCGAACTTAGACCATGGTCAAACCGAGCTGCACATAGTCAAGCAAATGATTGGCCAGCTCCGAGTGAGTT
Organism: Striga hermonthica; assembly: GCA_902706635.1. Taxonomy (NCBI): domain Eukaryota; kingdom Viridiplantae; phylum Streptophyta; class Magnoliopsida; order Lamiales; family Orobanchaceae; genus Striga; species Striga hermonthica. Next base: position 8,660,758 of record CACSLK010000214.1, read on the forward strand.
GTCGGTCCAGTTCAGTTGAACCGGTCCGGTTAGTCCGGACGGTTCTAGATATATTTCAGATAAAAATTTCAGACATATATTTCAGAAAGAATTTCAGAGATAGAATTTCATATATATATTGCATATAGAATTTCAGAGATAGAATTTCAGATATATATTTCAGAAATGTAATTTCAGATATATATTTCAAATAGATTTAATTCCAGATAGACTTAAGTCTAGTTAGATTATAGCCCTGTCATATTTAATTTCAGTCAGAACCTAGTCCAGACTTAGAAATATTTCAAAAAACTCTAGAATGCCTCAAAGACAATAATATTTTCAAAATCAGCTCGTAAATTCCTAAAATGATTTTTAAAACAGAATGAGCGAACCTAGACAATAGATATTAAAGATTGAGTTTTATTCTGAGCCCAGTACTTAGAATATTTCGCTCATAATTTTGTAGCTTGAGGAGAGTCGAGTCGCCGCCTGCTACACAGTATATTTCAGATATTTCAGCATCTGCATTCGTCGTTTTCCAGGTGGGGACCATGTACTGTGTATTTCATCGCTTTTAATAATTTACCATGTCAGAGATCTATATGTGTTTAAATTGAAGGACCGAGATGGATGAGTGATCCTGTCTTGGTCAATATTTCAGTATTTCAGTTATGACTTGGATGTGTGTGATTAGGGCCCGTCCTAAGTCTAGCGTCCAGATGGGGTGATTAGTGCCTTTCCTGGATTTCTGTGAGAGGGGACCCCCAGAGTGTGCACATGAGTACTGGTTTACCGTTAGTCCCATAGCCAGACCAGTTTTTTCATATATATGTTGATTTCATAGTTTGCTATTAATTGTGCTGAGTATTCAGTGCCGGTCCTGGCGGAGCAGCGTTGATTCCTTTGTGATCACGCCTCCCCACTACCCTATTTTTCAGGTGATGGAGTCCCGCGTGATGCGTGAGCAGTTATGTGGTGTTGGTCCAGCTTCAGGACATTTTTGTGAAAACATGTCATATAGTATTTGAACATGTTTGAATTATCTATGTTTGTTTTTTGCTTGTGTGCTTTTCTGAACTTGTACTTGCTTCCGCATGTTAGACTTGTGTTTTAGATGTCAGATTTCAGACTATTATTTCAGATGTCAGATTATGTCAGATTTTCAGAATATGCATGTTTTATCCGGTATTATTCATGGCCTTAATTCTAGAATGAATTTACTTGGTCGCATGCATGATAGATTAAAGAGATAAAGATATAAGATTAACGTTGAGTAGCACCCCGTGTTTTATAGTTAAAGTATTTTCGAAAAATTAATATGAGTTTTCGAAAAGTAAATCAGTGTTTTCCATTTATAGCGCGAAAAATTTATTCTGATTTTAGTAAGTCTAGGCGGGGTGTTAAAGTTGGTATCAGAGCCACTTAGTGGTTCTGTATACTGAAATTTTAGTGAGATATGACCACACCACGCTCACGCCACGCCGACTCCGAGGTACGTCACCTGCACAGCTTTTATTATTTGTGAATGCATATTCAATTATAGTCAGAATATTTCAGGGGCGTATGATCTATCCTTCAATTAAGATTTGAGAATTCTAGTCAGAACTCTAGTCAGAACTTAGAAGATTTTAGTGTAACCGGAACTCTAGCCAAGCTAGGTGTTTTCGGAATCTGATAATTATTAATGTATAGTGTAGCTATTTATTAATCGGCTATACTGGTTAGTCAGAATTTCAGCAGCGTCAGTTATTTGTACGCTCTACCGTTGACTTTTCAGAAGGCAGAGCGGAATATAACTCTAGAAACAACCTCGATTATGTTGTGGGCAAGTACTTTTTTCTACGTATCGAGGATAGTCTTGGCGATATATTAGCGCCATAAGATCGATTTCAAACCTTAGAATTAAGACTGAGTAAATTCTACATTTCAGTAAATTCTGCCAGAAATGACAGGACCCAACAAGCAATAGCTGATCCAAGATCAACAAGGAGGAAGAAGTGCCAGCGGCTACGCTCGTCACTAATAGAAGCAGAAGTCCAGAGGACTCAAGAAGATGCATGTAGTTTAATTATCCCCGTTCCGTGAACTCGCAACACTTTTGTTGCGAGAATTTCTTCATAATTCGAAACTCCGTTAAAATTCAAGTTGAGACCGAAATTTCAGTGCATTCCATAATGTAAAGATCGCAAAGAGCGAGTTATGCTATAATTCGACACTTGCGAAAGTTAGATTAATAAGCCGATGGATTGCAACACATAGATAAACCAGTGGACTTTCCATTGTTTGAACTATGTAAACTTTGAGTTGTGTTCTAATTCTAGAGGCTACCTCACTTGAGTTGGCAAGATGCCTTCCAGCTAGTATTATAAATAATAGATTTTCAGTGTATAAGAGTCATAGATCCGGGTAAGTCCTGGAGGCTTGAAATAAAATTCATAAGTCCGGGAGGAACCATGGAGGCTTGAAGTTGAACCATGGCAGACATGTTTCCATATGAGGCGATCTCTAGTAGTCAGAAAAATAGAAGACCCAGTTTAAAGGAAGCTAGAACGAGGAATCGCACGTCGAGCCATGTTTTGATATCGAGACGACTTACTCATTCATCTTGAAAGGGAGCCACCACCCAAGGAAGTTCCAATACTGTGAGAATACTCAGACGAGAGTTCGCAGAGAATTTAATGAAAGTCGAGTGGAAGTTGAGATAACATGTTTAAGAAGACGAAGACTTATAAATTTTGCATACTTGTGTCGAATGCCACAACTCTCGAGTTGGAAGTTGTGGGCAGATGGACGATATGCCGATAGAAAAATTCTAGAAGCCATGAAAAGAGAGAACACTTCACTGACAACGCCCGAAGAGTTACCTTTGTTCGAAATCACGCGTACGTATTTTTAAAATGTTATCGAGAAGACCACCTGACCGAAAAATGAAATTCGATTGACTTGATGATGGAGGAGGACCCGTGTCACCAACGCCAAACCGAGAGACTCCAAGAAGCTGCAATAGCTGAAGACCCAGACGCCAAGAAGCTACAAGAGCTGAAGACCCAGACGCCAAGAAGCTGCAAGAACTGAAGACCCAGATCCGAATTGTGAATTGTTGGACCAAGAGCGTCACCCTAGAGTGCGCCTGATGGTTTGTGAAGAAAGGAGATGTGCACCAATTACCAAAAGATATATAGACTCAAGAAGGAGAGTAAGTACTCACCTTTGGGAGTCAAAAAGTTGTCGACCCATGCGGCAAGACAACAAGTTCCAAGATTGAACTTGAAGCTCGGACATCCTCTATGGGAAGTTGAGGAGCACGAAGCCTCAAGATCAAAAAGCACGAGAAAGTTGAGGTGATGAAGTCATCTCTAAGTACTAGTGGTGTATGACATCACTAGCTTTATATTAGACGTTGAGGGAAGAAAGAACAGAAAAGCCTCAACATTGAAATTTTAAGTACCCTTGGGTAAATTTTACCCATATAAGTAGTGAGACCCTCGATTTGTATCAAGAAGAAGTTAGATCCAGTAGTAGTGCGCCGAGTTAACTCAGCACCGCAGTACCGTGAAGCCACTAGCATAAGACGTGGATACGACTGTGTTATGACTGCAGGCGACACTGACGCTGCAGGTACATCACACGCAGGTATAGCATCCAGGTGTTCCGCGCCCGTGGGCCCCGGGTAGTGGGTAAGCCACATGCAACGTACCGTGTGCAACGTACCGCATTGTCAGGAGCTGGGTCACAGCAAGTCGAACCGCAATTGCTAGTTGTCCTCATCAATATTACAGATCGATGGATGATCAGAACCCTCAGATGCTTGCGTTTTGAACGACAATTTCATTCGAAAGAGCGATTTTCTACTAAGATAGTTGATAAATGTCGATTGGCATGACATCGTACGATTTAGTACGGACAAGTCAGGATCGCTGACGTACAAGAAAGAAATAGCAAGAGAAAGATTCTAGGTCAATAGTAGACCAACAGACAATAGAGAAGACTGAAGAGATCAGCAATCCATGCTAAGACTAAGGCAACCCTGAACCGACGAAAGTCGCATAGAGGCCAGCCACAGAAAGACTTTCAGACCAATGTAAACGGCAAGATGACCCCGAGGGTCACAGCCGCAAATGAGGAACAACTTAGTTACCCTAGTCATTTTCAGCATATAGCCGATACGGCGAGCTAAGCCTAACGTTTGAGGCTTTGTCGTCGAAATTCTCAGCGAAGGTTGAGCGATTTTTCCCCACATCTCGAATTCGAGAAGATGTGCTCGAACTCGAACACGTGGAAGCCTTAGATGAGCCTCACGTTGATCCGAGTTGACCTGTGAGATAGTACCTCCGACCAGCGTGTGGCGGAAGATACGCTAGTCAGAGAGTCGAGAAGTAGGTCTCTCAGAGTCCAGGAGTGTCGCCATAGCTAGGGCGATGCTGCTAATGAGTTTCTTTTGAAGTTCCCCAGTATAGTTTCTAAATTTTTGTCTTGGATTTTATCTAAGGCACATAGTGAGATTTTAGCAAGTCACCATGGCGAATGAGTACCAGCGAGACCGGCCAATGCTGGTACCGCCCTATTACAATATTCAGACAGAGACCCCAGTTTCTTGAACTTGGGTTAATGGTGTATAACAGCCATAAGGCCGGGAAAATTATGGAGGCTTGAAATAAGAGTCACTAGTCCGAATTTACCTGGGGGCTTGATACCAGAGTTTCCATGGCATAGACGAGATCACTAGCAGGAGGAAGACAAAATTCAGAGTTAGAAATCTTAGACTTGAAGTTTAGAGTTTTGTCATATACCTTAGTTAGCATTTTCAAGTTCTTGGAAGAGTGCTTGGGTTGGCAGCAGGTGAATGCAAAGCACAAGTTCCACCCAGTTTCGTGCAACCATTAGAGGTTTTCGTTGTGAAAGTGGGAGCACGTTACCATGGATTTCGTTATGGGACTACCCAAATCAAAAGAGCAGCTCGATGTGGTTTGGGTAGTTGTGGACCGACTGGCGAAGTCGGCCCGCGTTTGCCCGTGAGGATGACGATGACCATGGAGCAGTTTTTCAGTATTTACGTCCGTGGGATTACTCAATTCCACGGAGTATCCGAGACCATAGTGTCAGTCTGAGATCCCTATTATATAGGCTCATTCGAGATCCTCGATCGAGTGGGCGAGGTAGTATGCAGTTTGGCGTTGCCACCCGAGCTTCCGGGTGTGCACGACGCCTTTCGCGTTTCGATGTTGAGAAATTACGTGCATGATCTAAGGCACGTGTTGAATTTCAGGAAGCTTGAGGTCGGGCAGAACCTGACTTACGAGGAGCAGCCGGTAGCGATTTTGGACCGAAAGGTCCAACGGCTGAGGAATAGAGATGTATCTCTAGCCCGCATTCGCTAGAGCCGCCACGGCGAGGCCGAGGCTACTTGGGAGAGAGAGGATGAGATCCGCACTCGTTATCCAGAGTTTTAGTTCTGACTAGTAATATATACTTTTTGATTCCTAGCTTCTAGTCGAGTCGGACTTATGTTTAGTTTTAGCATTTCCGAGGACGAAAATATATTAAGGAGGATAGATTGTAACGCCCAGATTCTTATAATTACTATTTATGGAGCTCGACTATATATCCATAAATATTAAGTTTCTAATTTTGATGCATTTATTATATTAATATGCATTAAATTAAATAATTAGTATTAAAGTCTAAGCCATGAAAAATTCATTCGATTTTAATTATTAAAGTCGGATTTATCTAGCCCAAGTATCAGTTATATTTTTATAACCGAGCCTTGGATTAATTGAAATTTTATTTAAGCGAACCGAAACCAGATGATTTGATTATTTCGAACCCAATATTCAATTTCGGCCCAAGTCGAAGTTATTACTACAAGCCATCATATTTTATTTATGGACCGAACATTTAATTCCTTAGTCGATGTACGATGTAATCGAGCCTAAGTCGAATTAAATTACTGGCCCGATTTCGAAGTCCAATTACACTAGTAGAGTTGACCGATTAATTTAATTAGTTCGAGTTCGACAAACTTTATTAATCGGATATTTAATCTTTTAGTCCATATTCGAATTAATCGGCCTAAGTTATTAATTTCTTTAGCCGCTTGTAGGATTTTAAAGGCCCGATTTTATAAATTACTATGCCCGATTGTGTTAAATCCCAAGCCCGATCATTTTGAGGCCCAATAGCACTACCAAACCCTAGTTCTCACATGGGTATAAAAATACCACACCATCATCTTCCACCACCACACCTTATCCAACCACCACCACCAAAACTTCATCACTTCCAGAAAAATCAATCTTCAGACGTCCACCTTCATTTCCGGCCAATCACCTTGTGTTCACGCCGGTTCGCAGCCCTCAGCTCCTCATCCGCGTGGTCCCAGCTCGAAGTCCACAGACGCAGCTGCTCAGGTCGTCCCGCAGCTCCGGCATTTCACCATCTCCGGCGAGCACAAAGCTCCACGCAGTCGCGCCGGCAAGCCTCAGCCAGACCCTAGCAGCTCGCTTCCAACTCTTCACGGCCAGCTCGCTTCGGTTCCCGCAGCTCACGTGTGATTTCCCGCCTCTAAGCTCTGCCCTCGTCCATGTTTTCCGGCGAGCTTCGAACTCCGGCGACCCTCTTCGCAGCAGCTCCGTGTAGCAGTTTGCAGCTCGAGACCCGACCATCAAGCTCGAACCCTCCACTGCGCAGCTCAAGAACCACCGCTCCCGAGCTCAGGCTGCCGGAAAATCACGAGTCCAGCGCCCAACAACTCGGTTTCTGCCTCCCTGCTCCATTTCAGCCGTTCTCGCAGCTCCTTCTCGCAGCTCCGTTTCCAGCTTTTTCGGTGAGCCCGCAGCCGCGCCAAGAACCTGCAACCACCTATTTTTCCAGCGATTTCACGCCACCGGGCCCGAAGCTACTGTTCACGCGCGTCCAACGCGACCAAGACCCGACCAGCAGCATTTTTGACCCATTTCCAGCTCCTCAGCCCGAGATCTACGGCCCACAGCCCTTGGTTCCGGCCGACTTGCTCCTTTGACCCGCTTCTAGCCCGATCTAGTCGTGTTTTATCCCGATTCGCTCATTTTCGAGCATTTTAAGGTACAATAATTAAAACACGATTTATTTCGCTTAGACTTAACGATATAAATGAGATAAGAAGAAAAGAAATTGTGATTTGAGCGATTTTGATTAAAAGCGGGACATACGAGCTTAAAGCTATTTTTGGGACTTCGTTAAATAATGTCGATATAATGTTGAAATAAATACCATTAATTTTTTGCAATGTCTTGAGGCGTAGGTTCAAATTTTGTAATTTTCGGACATTGTTTGTTAGGTAAACGAACAGGTTAAATGCGTTGACCGGTTGTAGCAATTGCGAGTTGACTAGGTTAGGAGTTACCGTTTGACTTATTATGTTGACCGTTTACTATTAGAATATTAAGGATTCTACGATTTGAATTTCATAAATTTAGGATACCGTTTGACTTAGTTATAAGATCGGGACTTTAGCCGTGGAATGCGGTATTTTAGGAAAATTAGACGGATATGATTTTAGCTGCAGTTGTTGATTTTAAAATCAATATAAATCGCATAAAATAATTATATTAATTATGGCCTTAAATGAGTTAGGCTTTTCGAGATTCGAAACCCTAGTTTTATCCGGTTCCGATAACTGGTTATTTTTCCGGATCCGATTATAAATGTCTGAACCCTAGTACCTTCTGGATAATCTTTAGCATCGTATCGTTAATTCGTAATGCGTATCGTCGCCCCGCACACGTGCTCGACTCTCGTCCGACCACTGGAGCCGAACCGCTGAGTGCGTGCCCGTGCACCGAGTCCAAGTCAAACCCCCGAGTACGTGCCCGTGCACCGAGTCCATCCGACCTACCCTCTATGCGTCGTTCCGTTAGCCGTGGTCTAAGCACGCCCCTGCGTCAGTGACCGTGGCACCGTTTCAAACATGTGCATCGGCTAAGCCTTGTCTGTCGAGTTTGTGCCGGCCCGAGTTGCCACGCCGAACTTAGACTATGGTCAAACCGAGCTGCACATAGTCAAGCAAATGATTGACCAGCTTCGAGTGAGTCGTCGGTCCAGTTCAGTTGAACCGGTCCGGTTAGTCCGGACGGTTCTAGATATATTTCAGATAAAAATTTCAGATATATATTTCAGAAAGAATTTCAGAGATAGAATTTCATATATATATTGCATATAGAATTTTCAGAGATAGAATTTTAGATATATATTTCGGAAATGTAATTTCAGATTTATATTTCAGATAGATTTAATTCCAAATAGACTTAAGTCTAGTTAGATTATAGCCCTGTCAGATTTAATTTCAGTCAGAACCTAGTCCAGACTTAGAAATATTTCAGAGAACTTTAGAATGCCTCAAAGACAATAATATTTTCAAAATCAGCTCGTAAATTCCTAAAATGATTTTTAAAGCAGAATGAGCGAACCTAGACAATAGATATTAAAGATTTGAGTTTTATTCTGAGCCCAGTACTTAGAATATTTCGCTCATAATTTTGTAGCTTGAGGAGAGTCGATCCTCCACATGCTACACAGTATATTTCAGATATTTCAGCATCTGCATTCGTCGTTTTCCAGGTGGGGACCATGTACTGTGTATTTCATCGCTTTTAATAATTTACCATGTCAGAGATCTATATGTATTTAAATTGAAGGACCGAGACGGATGAGTGATCCTGTCTTGGTCAATATTTCAGTATTTCAGTTATGACTTGGATGTGCGTGATCAGGGCCCGTCCTAAGCCTAGCGTCCAGATGGGGTGATTAGTGCCTTTCCTGGATTTCTGTGGGAGGGGACCCCCAGAGTGTGCACATGAGTACTGGTTTACCGTTAGTCCCATAGCCAGACCAGTGTTTTCATATATATGTTGATTTCATAGTTTGTTATTAATTGTGCTGAGTATTCAGTGTCGGTCCTGGCGGAGCACCGTTGATTCCTTTGTGATCACGCCTCCCCACTACCCTATTTTTCAGGTGATGGAGTCCCGCGTGATGCGTGAGCAGTTATGTGGTGTTGGTCCAGCTTCAGGACATTTTTGTGAAAACATGTCATATAGTATTTGAACATGTTTGAATTATCTATGTTTGTTTTTTGCTTGTGTGCTTTTCTAAACTTGTACTTGCTTCCGCATGTTAGACTTGTGTTTTAGATGTCAGATTTCAGACTATTATTTCAGATGTCAGATTATGTCAGATTTTCAGAATATGCATGTTTTATCCGGTATTATTCATGGCCTTAATTCTAGAATGAATTTACTTGGTCGCATGCATGATAGATTAAAGAGATAAAGATATAAGATTAAAGTTGAGTAGCACCCCGTGTTTTAAAGTTAAAGTATTTTCGAAAAATTAATATGCGTTTTCGAAAATTAAATCAGTGCTTTCCATTTATAGCGCGAAAAATTTATTCTGATTTTAGTAACTCTAGGCGGGGTGTTACAAACAATACGGAGACCTAAATCCAAGATAAGCTGGATTCAAAATGGAGACAAAAACTCCAAGTATTTCCATGCTCATACTGCCTAAAGGAGGAAAACCAACAGCATCTCTAAGATCCTCAAAGAAGATGGTACTCCATGTTCCACTCTAGATGAAATCACTGGCTGCATTGAAGAGTTTTACTCCCACCTCTTTACCTCTGAAGGCTCTTCTGGAGGAAACCACTTGTTGAATAACATCAATCCAGTCATCACAGCAGACATGAACTCTGAGATAATAGCCCTAGTGGATGAGGAAAAAATTAAAGAATCTCTCTTCAGCATTGATGGAAGCAAAGCCCCTGACCTTGATGGTATGACTTCAACCTTTTTCCATTCCTTTTGGGATACTATTAAAATTGATTTCTGTGCTTCTGTTTCAAGCTTTTTTGAATCTGGTAGAATTCTCAAGAGTTTTAACAACTCTCTTATTACTCTTATTCCTAAAATCCAATATCCTGTTTTTGTTTCTCAATATAGGCCCATTAGTCTTTGTAGTGTTTTTTACAAGATCATTTCTAAAATCCTTGCTAATAGACTGAAAAAAATGGCTGCCTCTCTGCATTAGTGACAGCCAATCAGCCTTCATTCCAGAAAGGAAAATTTTTTATAATATTATTATTGCCCATGAATCTTTGCATTTTCTCAATAGGCATAGATCTGGCAATTCTTTTTACATGGCTATTAAGTTAGACATGTCCAAAGCTTTTGATAGGGTCGAATGGCCCTGTGTTAGCCAAATCCTTGGTAAATTAGGTTTTCACTCTACTTTTGTTAATTTGATTATGGCTTGCTTATCTTCTTCTTTCTTCTCATTCAATATTAATGGGGCTCCCAAGGGTTTTGTTCAAGGTAGCAGGGGAATTAGGCGGGGGGACCCCCTATCCCCTTATATTTTTATTTTTATTTTAGAATTTTTTTCCAGTTTGATTAATTCTGAAGTTTCTAATGGGAGATGGAAAGGACTGAAAATCAGTAAACATGGTCCTAACCTCACCCATATCCTTTTTGCAAATGATACCTTACTTTTTTCCCAAGCCTCCAATGATCAAGCCCTCCTGTTACTTGAAATCCTTAACCAATACCACATATTCACTGGTCAGCTTGTCAATATCTCCAAATCCTCAATCTTCTTCAGTAAAAACACCCCTCCCCACATTCAAATGTAGATATGTAACACCCTGAATGGCATCTTTGTTCATCAATCTTCTTAATACCTGGGGTTGCCCATGGGGTTGGGCAAATCTAACATTGACACATTTGCTTATGTGGAGCAATCAGTGAAGAATATAATTTTAAACTGAAAAACCAAGTTTTTATCCTCTGCAGGTAAAGAAGTCCTTATCGATTCTGTGTTGAATGCACTGCCAATTTACTCAATGTCAAGCTTCCTAATTCCAAAGGCCACCAAAGCTAGTATAGACAAAGCAGTGGCTGAATTCTGGTGGAGTAACATTGAGCAGAAAAAGAACATCCACTGGAAATCTTGGAGTGTCATCACCTTACCTAAAGAACAGGGAGGACTGGGGTTTAAAGACATCCATATCATGAATAAAGCACTCATCACCAAGCAAATATGGAGGATCCTTTCAAATCCTAACCTTCTTGTCAGCAAAGTTCTAAAGGCTAGATACTTCCACAATGACAGCTTCTTTAATATTAAAAAAAAAAAAGCAGAACAATTCATGGTTGTGGAACAGCTGGATAGAAGTGAGAGACTCTCTTTTGAAAGACACTCAGAATGGAGGATTGAGATTTGACATCAAGAATGGCAGGAGTATTAATATCTGGAATCAACCATGGATCCCCTCTTTTCCTAAAATTCTAAGTGCACAAGGTCAGAGCAACCTAACCTGGGTTAGTGAACTTATGGATGATACTGGAAGGAGATGGAACACAGACACTCTTCACTCTATTTTTCCCCCAGGGAAACTCCAGCTATACTTAAAATCAAGGATCTTGATCCTAATGGAGTGGACAAGCTTGTGTGGGACAGTGATGGCAAAGGTAAACCCTTCACAGTCTCTTCTGTTTACTCAAGCTTAATGAAAAATAAGTGGAATGCTCTAGACCTTTCTGAGAGCAGTAAGGATCAGAAGCCAACAACAGGGATGAGAAAAAGAAGCTAGTCCCTTAGAAACTAAAGCATTTCCTCTGGAAATGTGTGTCAAACACACTTTCAGTGACTGGTAACCTTTGGAGAAGGAAAATGGCCCTGGATCCTACTTGTAAATGTTGTGGGGAAGATGTGGAAACCATAGAACACCTTCTTCTGAATTGCCCCATTTCTTCTTTGGTCTGGAAATTGTCACCCTTATGCTGGGATGGAAAATCTTTAGATACCTCATCATTCAAAGACTGGTGGACTCAAATCTGTACTCTTAACCACTCCTCATCTTCGACAGGCTTCAACTCACTGTGTACATCCTGTGGGAATTTGGAAAGCTAGAAACCTCTGGACCTTTCAAAGAATAAAAAAAACCTGCTTATTTCATAGTGCAATTTGGTCTGAGCAACTGGAAAGAATACACTGTTTCTCTCACTCTTCTATCTTGCTGAGCTTTTTCTGTTCTTGACTTTGGTATGATGGTGGTGTCAGTTCTCTTATTCTCTCATGTGGTTGTGGTGGTTCTCTATGGTGCTTTTGATGTTATGCTCTCTGGTGACTCTGCTGTGAATCTGTTTTTGGTATATTGGTTGGTTTCTGAATATGTGGGTCTGGAGTTTATCATGTAGTGCTTTGGGCCTTTATCTGCTGCGGTTAGTATGAGAGTTGCATGGCATTGAAGTTGTTGTTCTCTGGTGCTTTCCTATTGTGGTCTGGATCTCTTGCTTTGCTGTATGAAGTTAGCTATTGCATCTGCTGGGGCTTTCTTTTTTCCTTTAGTTTGGTACTGTTGTTTGGTTTAGTTTTGGTTGTTCTTTTTTCCTTTCTTTTCAGTTGTTATTTAACTTTGTTTTTTTTAGTTAGTTGTTGCAACTATGCCATCTAGGGCAGTGGTTGTAACTTTGTCTTCAAGTCTGTCATTTCGGCAGCAAGGCATAATAATTCTACTCTTTGGAACCCTTTGCTAGTCAATGTCGAGAGTATACTATTATGCTTTTTTTGGTATGTTCTAGTGCGCTTTGGGGTGCCACTCCATTTCCTTTTGGACGAATCTTATGGGTTTATTTTAACCCGGATTGTATCTCTCTATTTGAGCTATAAAATCTATCGTTTCGAAAAAAAAAAACTAGCAACACCACTTTCATCTTAAAACACTTCATAAGTAAAAACGGCGGAAATATAGAGTAACTAATCTTAAAGCTAAGTACTCACTCTTCTATTGCGTGCTCAAATAAAATCGGAGTGCAAAGCTCGAACTTGAATAAGAATAAAGTCACCAGAAACTCACCAAAAAATATGAGTCAAGGACCTCCCAACACAAAGATAGAGAGAAAAATAAAAAGAGAGAGCTAATTTTCCAACAAAAACGTTGGGAAATGAGGGTGATGTCCAAAAATACAAAACATAATATATGTATATAGCTGCAACACAAACACATACTAAAAATACACACATTTAATGAAATGCACTCGCAACGTCACGAAACAGGGTTCGGGTCGCGAATGTAAAGGTGATGGACTTGGCAGAACTCGCACGGCCGTGAATAGCCAATCGAGTCGCGTGTGTGGTTCATTGGCGATGGACTCGCGATGCCGCAAAAGAGCGCATGAGTAGCGAGTCTTGCAGTTCCGTCGTGAAACTTGCGAGGTTGCGGTTACTCCTGGTAGTTGGGCGTGCGGACGCGGAAGATGGCGTGAGCGCTCGTGGGCGCTTCCTTGAGGTCGCGAATTGCGCGGGCACGTGGGCGCCCTGGGTCTTCTCGCCACCTCCGTCTACTTAGTTGAGAACTTCTAGGGTCATATACCTGTCGTACATTGGAATCCCCTCATCTCATAGTTAGATTTTTCAAAATTTTGTCTCAATCCTGCAGTTAATGTACGGGTCAAAAAATTATGTGACTGTCTCTCATACACTCGTACATGCAAAACATCTATTATACCCTTAATATTAATTAAAGCTTATTTTAGTTCATAAAAAAAACTGCATTT
>CACSLK010000214.1:8765646-8777348 GCA_902706635.1 Striga hermonthica
GAGTCCCTACATTACGGGGCTTTTAGATCCCACAGTGACCTCTTCCCATCTATCTCCACAAGTTGATCTATGCCAGAATTTCACCCATACTCAAATCTCTTCTAATAGGTGTTGCACACCCTGCTACGCGGCTACCAGCTCGGCTATCCGAATTCTATAGTAGCTCGACCTTTCTTGGATCTGTCGAGCTATTCCGTAATATTCTCGCGGTGATAGCCCTGCAAGTACCTTTTCCCTGGCAATTAGCTGATCTCCTGATTATGACATGCCGAGCTCTCCCTTCATCGCTAGCTGATTACTCACAGGTCGTTAGGGCATTTTAGGGTCATCTATGCGGGGACGAACCTGTTCCCCTATCTAGAACGGTCCTAAGTACTATATCAAGATCTAAGTTCCATATCATCTAGCCCCCCCAGTTTTTGGAGCGAGCTATCTTAAGTCGATCAGAAAAATGATTTAAATTCCGTGCATGTATCTCACGCCAATGCTTGACTCATACAACGTGCGTGATGCCCTATCATCGCTCATGATGTCATATCAGTCGCAATGATGAGCACTTTACTGAATCTCGCTCATGACGTCATATCTTTATCGACTGTCTTATCCAAACAGACATATATAATCAACTGACCCTCGGAATTCTCATTCTTTTTGGACACGCTCCGACCTCTCTCATTCACTGCATATAAATAAGGAACCCTATCATCCTCTCTACTTTACTTCTATGATTTGCTCAAGAGTATTTGCAAATAACTTCTCCAGTAATCTGTTAATTTAATCCTAGCAAACTTCATCCATCATCATCATGTCATTCATGGGTAAGAACTTCCTTGTTCTTTAGTATATCATGCATGTATTTACGCCATGAACTTACTAATTTTATTAATTCGTGTGCCTAGATCTCATTAGAGCACCTCGTCCACCCATCTAACTCAAACACACACTCACCTTCCAACTCAGAACCGCAAGGCGAACCTTCGGTGACCATCGCAGCCGCCAGAACTACGTCCTCTGCCACGACGTCTAGTAAGGGCAAGGCCGTCATCTCCACCACTAAATCATCCCATCCTAACCCACTCACCTCGTATTCCACCGTTATCATATCTAAAATTTTTTAAGAAGTCGAGCTTCCTCGCTGATGGACCCTTAAAATTCCCCACCCCTTGAACACTTACTCTAACCCCCTGCTGGACTTTTATAATTTTTTCCTTGACTAGTCTGCGGTTGGCCTCAAGTTCCTTCTTTGCGACGACCTGGTTGAGCTTAGCAAGCTGTATCGTCTTCTATTGAACCACTTCTCTCGAAACACCATCAGAATATTAGTAGGTTTCACAATGGTATGCCGAGCTAGGCTAGGCCAGCTAGACCCAGAATGTTGTTTTTATTGCCTCTGGATGAAGCCCTTAGGCACGTCATATTACCTTTCTACCCGTCACAATGCACGTTTCCTCGGACAACCGAAATCCAAAATTCACAACTGGAAAAACAAATTCTACTACCTACATCCACCTCCCCATACATTTGATTTCTCACCCGAGTAAGTCCACAAGATTCCCACCAAAAACCCGAATCCTCCTCCTAACGCCGCTTTTGACCCCCTTACTCCAACCCCCCGCCGGAATTTTATACTTTTTTCCTTGAGCAGGCTGCAGCCGACCTCAAGTTCCCCCTTCGCGACGAATTGGTAGAGCTTAGCAAGTTGTATCGTCTTCCATTGAACCACTTCTCTCCAAACGCCATCAGAATGTTAGTAGGTTTCGCAATGGTATGCCGAGCTAGGCTAGGCCAGCTAGACCCAAAACAACAATGTTGTTTTTACTGCCTCTGGATGAAGCCCTTAGGCACGTCATATTACCTTTTTACCCATCACAATGCCAGTTTCCTCGGATAATTGAAATCTAAAATTCACAACAGGAAAAACAAATTCGACTACCTTCGTCCACCTCCCCATACGTAGTGGAACCCGAATCCTCTTCCTAACCCGAATGGTTCTCCAAGTTTTCCACCCAAAACCCGAATCCTCTTCCTAACGCCGCTTTTGACGCCCTTATTACGCAGTGGAACCAACGACCACTACATATTGTAAACATAACTTCAGACACCCGACTGTTAAAACACTTTAACTTCTCCAATCATCCGGCCAAGGCCGTGGAGGATGTAGGTGAGTATCTACTTTGACGAGATACTTTGTACACGACTTACCATATATACTGACTATTTAACCTTTCTTTTTGTAGAGGTTGTATTTAGTTCGGCCCTCGCCGCTACAGTGTCTGCCGGGCACCCTGCCCCAGCACCCCAGTAACCCTTAACAATTGTCGACCTGACTACCGCTGCCATCCAATCACCCCAGCAGCCGTCCAGCTAACCTCTGGGGCTGATGGGACACAGCCATCAGCCGAGCAGCCCCTCAAGAAACCCCCTTGAAGCGTAAGTCTTCGAAAGTCGGTAGGAGAACCACAAAAAAGGCCAAGTCAGCAAGTTGAAAGAAGGTCTGCCCTAAAAACGTCATGGAAATGCCGCAACTGTTTGCGCGTAACCCGAACGTCAGTATTTCCGCCTCCTACATCCTCTCCATCTTCCCTGAGGGTGAAACCACTCGATGGGAAGACAACCAGACCTGGGCCTCCGTCACCTGTTACAATTTGGTGAAGGTAATATTCCTTGCACTTATTAATCGGCTGTGTTGTTTGCTTCTTTTTATTCAAAGACCTTGACATCTAGTATCTCAACTGGCTCTCGCCGGGATGGCCCCCATTATGCACGAGCAGATTGAGGGAACTTCTAAGGTTTAGACTCTCCAAGACGACCTCAACAGTTCCAAGGCCGAGCTGGCCAGTATGAAAGAGACGTTTGAACCCCAGAAGGAAAAGTTGGATCATCTTCGGGCCCAGTTCAACGCCAAGGAGATGGAGATGGACGAGCTCAAGGAGAAGCTGACGACGAAGGTGGCCGAGCTGGGATCCTTTAAGCTGGCCCAGCGGGTCATAAAGGCTCGGGAAGACGATGAGGTCTCCTTCCTCTTCTCGGTCAATGAGACCCGCTTTTTGGAGCACTACCAGGCCGAGTAGCTGAGGTATTACGAGCATACCACTCACTTCATCAGCAAGCTCGTCCCTACCGGTCTCCAGTACTTCAAAGAAGGGGTAGTCCGAACCCTCACCCAGGCTTATTATCAAGGCTTAACAGGCACCGTTGACGAGGCTGTTAGCTGGAATGGGGATAAGTCGCAGCCCGCTCATGCCCCCTGGTGGGAACCGGTGCTCGACGTGGCGAAGGAAAAGGGAGACCTGGGTGGAGATGAGGAGGGGTCGTCGTCTTAGGATGATATTTTCCTTCATGCTGTTTTGTTTTCTTATCTTTTGTATGTATGCTCGGCCCAGGGCCTTTTATCAATGAAATTTCTACTTTTCCGCTCATTTGTTGTACTTTTACAATCATTGCTCACATCATCGGTCATGTAACCTTCTCATTTAATTAATCAACCCACGTTAAATTAGCTAGACCAAACAAATATTGCAAGTATAAGCCCTTGATATATATTGTCAAGTCCTATTAACTCGTAATTACCCACTGTTCTATTAACACATATCGCCGAGCTCTAAAAACTTGCGGTCTTCGCACAACGCCGAGCTCTTAAAGCTTCGTGTTTTCAGAAGGCTATTGCCTTTTAACACACCGCCGAACTCTAAAAGCTCGCAATCTTCACACAACGGTGAGCTCTTAAAGCTTGCGTTTTTCACAAGGCTGTTGCCTTTTAACACATCGTCGAGCTCTAAAATCTCATGACATTCACGCAACACCGAGTTCTTAAAGCTTGAGTTTTTCACAAGGCTATTGCCTTTTAACACTTTACTGAGCTCTAAAATCTCGCGATCTTCACACAACTCCAAGCTCTTGAAGCTTGCATTTTTCACAAGGTTGTTTCCTTTTAACACTTCGCCGATCTCTAAAAGCTCGCAATCTTCACATAACGTCGGGATCTTAAAGCTTGCGTTTTTCGCAAGGCTGTTGTCTTTAACACTTTGCGAGCTCTAGAAGCTCGCGATCTTCACATAACACCGAGATCTTAAAGCTTGCATTTTTCACAAGGCTGTTGCCTTTTAACACTTCGCCGAGCTCTAAAAGCTCATGATCTTCACACAATGTCGAGCTCTTAACGCTTGCGTTTTTCGTAACGTAACAAGCAATCGCAAAAGTAAAACCTTTCAAACTTCTTTATTTACAAGGAATGCAAGTACGAGAATTCCCAAATTCTAAACCATGCATAATACTAAACTATGCGTAACAATGTTTCAAATGTAGTATATTCCAAGGCCGGCTCAGCAGCTGCCCCTGCATATTGGTTAGTTCGTAGGCACTTCCGGTTAGGACCCTCTATACTTTATAAGGCCCTTCCCAGTTGGGTTCCAACTTTCTGACATGCTTGAGAGCACCCACATACCGCCAAACTAGGCCCCCAACTTGAAAATGCTGAATTTTCACCGACCTATCATGGGCCACTCTCATTTTTTGTTAATAAACAGCGGTCCTTATCCTAGCATGATCTCGCAACTCATCTATGAAATTAAGCACCTCACATTGAAGCTATATGTTTACCTTTTCCTCATATGCATCAACTCTTACCGTGTTACATCTCGTCTCAACTGGAATAACAACTTCCATCCTGTAGACTAAACTTAATGGGGTTTCCCCAGTTAATGTCCTCGGGTTGTCTAATATGCTCAAAAAACTGAATCTAGCTCGTCAACCCAGGCTCCCGAGGCTTTATCCATCTATCCTTTTTCCCATTTAAGATCGACCTATTCGCCACCTCGGCCTGTCCATTGGCCTGCAGATGGGCGACCGAAGCAAACTGCTGTTTAATCCCCATACTCTCACACCAGCTCATCACACACCGACCTATGAACTGGGTTCCATTATCTGACAAAAGCACCTGCAGAATGCCATATCGGCAACAAATAATGGAAAACAAGAATTTGATCACCCTTTATTCCGTAATCTTGGCCAAAGGCTCTACCTCGATCCACTTGAAAATATAATCCACCGCGACTATCAATAACTTACACTGGCCCATCTCCATGCGCAGTGGTCCCACAATAGCTATTCCCCATTGAGCAAAAGATAATAGCGAGCTTACTGGTACAATTCCTTAAGTAGGTAGGTGGATAAACAGTTCCTACTGTTGACACTTGAGAATTTGCGTACCAACTCTTGCGCCATCGTGTTTATTGTGAGCCAAAAGTATCCCACTCGCAATGTTTTTCCGGCCAAGGACCTAACTTTCACATGATCCCCGCAACATCCCTCATGGATCTCCCTTAGCACATACGTGCCTTCATCTTTCGAAATGCACCTCAGGTGGGCCCCGTATACGACCTCTTATAGAGCATTCCATTGTGTACGTAGAACCTCATAGCTCGCCTGCCAACCGAGTCACTTCTAATGTCCTTCACGATCGGTCCCTGCAACCACTTAATCAATGGAGACCTCCAATCCTCCTTTTTCTCGATTTCCAAGATTTTATCGTGGGCGCTACTCTGAAACTCCATATGGGTAACTGCTCTCGACTTTCAGCCCACCATGATGCCACTACTTTAGACAGAAGATCAGCTTGTCCTTTTTCTGCTCGTGGCACTTTCACAAGGTCCCACGACTCAAACCCCTTTAATAATAATCTCACCTCGGCGGTGTAATTTCTCACCCGCTTCTCCTTAGTTTTGTACTCGCATTTAACTTTTTCCACCACAATCTATGAATCATAATGGAAAGTCACACGTCGAGCTCCTTCCTTCAAGACGAGTTGTATTCTTTGCAGCAAAGCTTCGTACTCTGCTTCATTGTTAGAAATCCAGAAAGATACCTTCACTACGAATTCTAAGTAATCGTCTTCGGGCGTAACGATTAAGGTCCCGAGCCCGACACCTCATATGGCTGAAGACCCGTCAGTGTATACTTCCCAGCCTTTTTTTTGCCAAGCTACTCATGGCGCATTCTTGTATGAAATCTGCCAAGGCTTGCGCTTTTATAGCCCGTCTTACCTCAAACTCCACATTGTACTCCCCTAGTTCTACCGCCAATTACACTATCCTTCTCGAGGCAGAGGGTCGACCTAAAACCTCCTTGAAGGGATAATTGGTCCTCATGACCACCTTATGAGCCAAGAAATAAGGTCGCAGCTTCTGGATGGTAGCAATCAACGCTAGCGCGGCATTCTCTATCTCAGTGTAGCGACGCTCAGTCCCTTGTAGAATGCGACTAATATAATATATCAGTTTCTGCCAGCCCTCTTCCTCCTTTAGCAACACCGAGCTAATGGCCTCCTCATCTACTGAAAAATATGAGACCAACACATCGCCGGGCTCTAGTTTTGATAATAAGGGTAGCTCGGCCAAAAACTCCTTCCATTGATCAAATGCCTGCTGGGCTTGGGGTGTCCATTCAAAACAAGACCCCTTTTTTAGTGCACGAAAGAAAGGAAAGTTCTTTTCCGCAACTTGAGCAATGAACCGGCTCAGCCCGACAAGGCGTCCTGTCAAAATCTCAACATCCTTCAAATTTCTCGGTGCCTTCATTTCCACCGTAGCCCGTACCCTTTTGAGATTCGCCTCTATCCCTTTTCTGTCATCAGATACCATAGAAATTTCCCCGACCTCACTCCAAACTTGCATTATTGGCCGAGTTTAGTTTCATGCCATACTACCGTAAGGTATTCAATGTTTACCGTAGGTCGGCAACATGGTCGATTGCCCGTTTACTCTTGATTAGCATGTCATTACCGAAAACCTCCATGTTTCGATCTATCTGCCCCTAAAACAGTCTATCGACCAACATTTGGTAGGTCACCTGCATTTTATAGGCCAAAAGGCATGACAACATAACAATATGTCCCCCTGGTTGTCACGAAACTCACCCTTTTGCGATCTTCCCCTGCCAAAGGAATTTGGTGATAGCCATGCGACGCATCCATCATGCTTAACAGCTCGCAACCTGCTGTCAAATTGACAAGCTGATCTATCCTCGACAGGGGATAATGATCCTTAGGGCACGCCTTATTAAAATTCCTAAAGTCTATGCACATTTTCCATTTCCCTTTCTCTTTCCACACCATCACTGAATTTTTTACAACCACTCTGGGAACTGGATAGGCTGTATGTGCCCAGCTCTCAATAATTTCTGCAGCTCGGTGTCGATTACCTCGTCCAGCTCAGCGCCAAAGTGTCGTCTCTTTTGTTTCACAACCGCACAGTCGGGTGTATGTTCAATCGATGTTCCGCTATTTCGGGGCTTATTCCCTAGAGGTCGTCTGTTGACAAGGCAAAGACATCAACAGAATCACGTAGAAAAGTATCACGGCATGGGCCATACCTGTAACACCCCGCCTTATCGTAAAATCAGAGTGCGAAAATTTCGCAAAGTTATTTAAAAGTAAAACCTTTTACTTTGCGAAAACTGATTTGGGGTGCTACCGTAAAATATGACTTAATTTGGAAAACCGGTATTTAACATTTTTAATAAATCATCCGGTTACTGAAAGCATAAAGTTTTCCAAAAGTTCGTCAAAATATAAGTTCGTCAAAAGTTATCATCAGCATCGTCAGCGGAAGCGTAAATCATCATAATAAATATACAGTCAACATAAATGTCCTGAAGCCTCCGTCAGCTCATGCTCCCGGCCCGACATCCTGACCTGAAAAACATGATAAAAGTGGGAAATGAGCACTATGGCACTGTGCTCCGTGGAAACTCATACTAATGTAAACATTGAAAATAATAACAACATCATGATATCAGTATATACATAACCTCAACCTCAAGCCGGTAATAACATGAACATGAATCTGAAATCGTCACGCAAACGTGACCCTGACCGTTACCTCATCTGCCGGCAAAAACTAATGCCGGACACCATGTGCACACTCTAGTGGGCAGACTAGGGCCACTAGAACCCAGAATGGACCGGCGACCATTCCGAGCGGATACCTCAATTGAAATACATACCTCAAACATGGTACCGTAATTATAATCAATGTAGTAGTTAGTCTGAGTCCCCACCTGAACTGCTGGTCTGAAACTGTGAGTGCTGCTCATCTGCAAAACTGTGACATATATAAACAAATACTGAGTACTATGCTCAGACTGATTAAAATAGCTGTTAAGATGCTCGACTGGAACTAATGACTTAATTGGACTTACTGACATGAATTAGGGCTCGACATAGATTGAAACTGAACTTAACTAGAATTACAGGACTGATTACTTAACAGATTTCACTGTACCGACTTACTGGACTTTGGAAAGTAACTGAAATATTGGGCTTAAACGTGAACCGGAACACTTAACCTTAAATCTTGAGTTGAACTGGTCTGAACTGGTCATTTCGTGATCTGGCCGAAACGCCGGCCTACTATGGCCGGACAGTCAGCCGCTTACTTGGCCAACTGGCTCGGTACCGCGCAGAGCCGTGTTAGAACCTAACCGCGGTCGCTGGCGTGGCTGGGCTCGGCCTAGGCATGGCCGAGGCTTGCTGGCCATGACTGGTTGCGGCACGGGCGCTTGCGCACGTTGGCATGCGACTGGCGCTACATTCGCGCACATGGACTGACTATCGAGTGCACTGCACAATTGACGGTCTCCTGGACGCTTGACATGTTAACTGGCGCTGCCGAACGCTATGGGCGTCGGCTCTTGCGCGACTGGCACTGCTGGGCGTTACCGAGCGCAACAACAGGCAACTGGGCACATGGACGCGCGGACTGACGGTGGCTGACGTGAACTGGTACCGCACAGGTGCTGCCGGGCAACCTTGACGGTACTGGACGCTCGGGCGTGCTGTCGGGCACTGCCCAAGGCCGACTGGCATGCTGTTAAACGCACTATCTTGCGCTGAGATGTGTCGGCGTGCGCTGGGCACTAACCGACCGTTGACTACTGCAGGCTGAGGTTGTACGCGACGCCCGGTTGGGCTTACGCACGACACTCGCCAACCCACGGACTGACTGCCGGTACGCTGTGGCCGCTGTGTGCGGGCAGCGTGATCACGACCGGCCCTTGCCGGCCGTCCGACGACTTCCTCCGGCAACATCAATGTAAATTAACATGACTTAGCCTAACCTGATCAAATATACTGAATTTACTCAAAATCATGAACTTTGCACGATGAACTAGGATGTGTCGTGGCATGCGCTACATGCGTAGCCTAAGGCTTGAGGCCAACTCCTTGACCAAACACGATTTGTCTCGATAACTACTACATGACTAAACATAATTTATCAAATAATGACTAAAAGAATGAAATTAATTCGGGAGTTGTCGAATAGAATCGAATATGGTTCGACATGGCTAATATGATACGGCCGCGAGCTACTATGGCCAATTCATGAATTTAATTACATCATTATAACTGAATATGATCACATCTTCTTAGAAAGAGGATCAAAACATAATTACCTCTTAAATTGCTTAATCACCGAACCTCCGTGCGTGCGTGATATCTTAAGATAATAGCTTAACCTTTCTTAAACTCTCACTTAATATGTATAGCTTAAGCATGAAATATTGATGATATAAATTAAGTGAAATGAATTAAACTCACTCCACTACTCAAACTCACTTACTCACTCTCGGCTTAAGAATGGAAAATAATGGAGAAATATTTGTAAAATGATAAAACTCCACTAATATTGCATACATATATACTAAGAGGCGGATGAATTGAATTAAGGTAAAATTTGAGAAGAAATTTCATGGCCAATGAAATCTAGCCACTTGCCGCACGCCTAGACCATTAGATGGACAATTGATTGCTTAGTCATGCCCCATGATCTCTAATATACCTCCACATGTCTAAAGAAATGATTATGGAAGACTTTGACTAGCTTGATTCCAAACTTAAGGCAATAAGCATTTGTGGCCGATAATAACATGCCTTAATGCTAATTACATGATTTAAGCACATTAGTGCTAAACGTGGTTAACTTGTACATAGATGACATGATTTATTAATAATACTTGATAATTAAAGCACACTTAGACATGATTAAGCTCGATAAAATATTTATCGAGCGACTAGACATGAAATAATTATCGGAAGATTATTCCGAACATGAACGTGACATTCAAAAATAAATTCGAATATTCTTGACTTGGACGATTAATCCGAATATTGATATTTCGAATAATTCGTCAACTTAACTAGTTAATTTCGAATTCATTAATTAATGAAACTAATCGGAATTAATTCTGGAAACTTATTCGGTTACTGAACTAACTAAACCGAATAACTTATTGACTAATAGTCGAATTAATAAAATACGGGGCGTTACAATCCATCCTCCTTAAAATATTTCCGTCCTCGAAAATACTAAAACTGGAATGTACAAGCTTAACTTAAAGCTTATACTTACTGATTGCATGACTTGAGAATCCAGTAATTTAATACTGAATAAGAGACTTGATTTGAACTGAAGATTCATCAATTCACAATTAAGTGAATTGTAGAATACTGCTGACTGAGAATGGACACTTTCCTAAAAGAAAGTGTTCCACTGATAAGACATGATTTCAAAACGAAACTCTGAAACGAATTGGTCAACATCTCCTGGCTGCTGACTGATCTCCAATCTGAATGCTGGTGGTGAAGACTCCTGTCGTTGGTACACATGGATGATTCCAGAGATTCACATATGCACAAATGAGGATAACTAGCTATATTGGTGGTTACCTTTCATGAATGTCTGCTCGACAACGCGGCACATCGTTCACGGCACATTGTATTGCGGCACACCTGCTCCTCATCAAGTGAGTGCGGCACGCCTGCATACAGCACCTGGCGAACATTGCACCTGCGTCGTCGATGTAATCTGATCGTATCTATACCTCAAGCTAGTAACCTCAATGTACTTTTTAATACTAACTCTCTGTAATCTCCCAGTGTACTGTGATTCAAGCATGGCATCCTTGAATGGAAGGCGTCGATTTGTCAGCATGGCACGATCCGTTGCTATCTATTGGCCCTTCTTCGTCGCGGCATATGTCAACCTGTGGTACCTGCAACTTTTACTCCCTCCGAGGTTAAACTTAACCTCAAGAAGAAGTCCATCATGAATGAATATCTCCCACGATTTCTTAGATTCTTCAGAATTTGAGACTCGAGGCGCTGATATACTGAAAATGATAGATAAGTCTTGTCATATTAGACAGACTATCCTCGATCTTAACATGACTGGCCTGAATATTCATATAACTGAATGACCATGACTTGAATCTTACATGTCTGAATCATCTTTATCTGAACTCTGAAAGCTTCCCGAGACAACTAAATAGTCGCTTCGGGATTTAAAACGTGATGTTTACTGACTTACTTGACTTGATAAGGTACGACTTCAAGTTCCAGGTAAATTTGGACTAATGGTCTGTATATCAGACCGCCACATTTAACCCGGCTGAACAACTATTATACGTCGACCTTACCTCGTGAACATAAACTGTAAATCGTGAACATGAATTTGTAACTCTGTACTGTATAGGGCTGCTCCAGTATCAACTGGTCCCGCAAGTACAAAGTAATTAGCTGATCTTGATCTTTGAAAAACCATAACTTGAAATATCATGACTGATAAAATATCTGACATGACTGACTTGAATGGTTGTTATTACATGAAATCATACTGCTCCGGTTTCAGCTTCAAGCCTCCATGGTA
>CACSLK010000214.1:8790837-8805899 GCA_902706635.1 Striga hermonthica
GCCTCAGCTCGGGCCAGTGGTCACCCAAGACCGCTTGGCCTCCCCGACATCGAGACTCTTCAATTTCTCTGCGATGGTTGCTTAGCTGGGCTCGTCGGACTCTTGGTGGAAGCCGCTGGAAAACGTCTCTATTGCGAGAGATGCACCGTTGGGAGGGGTTCTTCTGCCCCGGGGAGATGGTAGTTCCGCCACAAATTCTGGGTTTTGCTTTTTTAGGTGTCGGGAAGGAGGGGCGGGCAGCTGTTTTCACCGAAATCTTCGCTATGGCGGTCCTCCGACACTCTCTTGCAGGTTAACAACAAAGGGCGACAGAGAAGATGAGCCTCGGTCGGCGGCTGGTTGAGTTTCTATGTAAGTGCCGATTGGCTTCGATTAGTAGGTACGCCTCTCTGTTTCCTTGTTCGAAGCTTAGAGATTCTATGGCGATTTCAAGATGGGCTTCTGGGTTTGGAGTTTTGGGGCTTAAGGTTGAGTTACCATTAGCCGGCGGGGTGTTGAAATGTGCGGTGGTTGGCGGATGGCAAAGGATTCTGGCGCCTTGTCCTCGGTCGGGGGGCCCGGAGCTGCAGGATCGGGCTCAGTTCTCTGGTGTTGGAATTGGTTTGGTCGATTGCTAGTAATGCCAGGAGCTGGCTGGTTGTGCTATCGGTTGAAGGGGGGTTGATTCAGGTTTACCTTGGAATTCAGGTATAGCTTCTGTATAGGCGTTCTGCAACAGTTTTGGGAGTTGGACCTTGGAAATCGGATATCACTTGGATTGACTGTTTCTCTACTAGTTTCGATTCGTTTTATTGGCTGTGAAAGGGTTTTTTTATAGCATTTCATTTATATGTTTTCTGTTGTTCTGTTGTATGTGTTGTGTTGTATTAGGACTTGTGTTTTTGATTTGGACCGTTGGTCCCTGTGAGCCCGGTGTCAAACTTATTCTCCTTTGGGGAGCCGACACTCGGGTATTACCCTATGGGGGTCCTTTTAGTTTGGTAGTTTTGTGTGTTAGTGTCTTGTGTGTTGTGAATATTACCCCGTTGGGGTCGGCTCTAGGCGGTCTTTGACTATCCTCTCAGTTTTATTCGGCTATTGGTTGTTCATATTCAGCTGTTGGCTGTTTGTATTCAGCCTGTGGCTGCTCTTTTGTAAATTTTCAATTATATATAATATCTCTATCATTTTCAAAAAAAAAAAAGGTAAAAAAACAAAAAATCGATATTGCTTGTCCTCATAACGACCATAAACTACAAAAATATTTATTTTTTCAAAGTAACCTTTAAAAAGAATAAATTGTGTAATAGTGTGAGAGATAAATTGTTGAATAATTGATTTGCAACCTAAACTATTAATCTACTCAATTTTTGTATTTTAAAAAGATTAGAATATTTTTATGAAGTTGTATAATACTAAAATCCAATTCATTTGCTTTCATGTCGAATGGGAATATGATTTAATTTTGATCATACTATTATCTACAAATTAAAGTGAGATATCTAGAGTAGCGTGATATTCCTACATACGCTAAAAATAATTAATTTTTACCATTAAATTACATCATCTAGCACCTGATATGGAACTTAGAACCTGATATAGTACTTAGGATTGTTGTAGATAAGGGAACATGTTCGTCCCCGCTGAGCTGACCCTAAAATGCCCTAGCAGCCTGTGAGTAATTAGCTAGCGATGAAGGGAGAGCTCAGTCTGTCATGATCAGGAGATCGGCTGATTGCCAAGGAAAAGGTACTTGCGGGGCTATCACCACAAGACTATTACGGAATAGCTCGGCAGAGCCAAGAAAGGTCGGGCTACTATGGAATTTAGGATAACTGAGCTAGTAGCCGCGTAGCAGAGTATGCATGACCTATTAGAAGAGATTGAGTATGGGTGAAATTTTGGCATGGATCAACTTGTGGAGATGGATGGGAAGAGGACTCTTTGGGATCCAAAATCCCCGTAATGCAGGGACCCTTGGGTCTGTATAAATGACATGTTCTTTATTCTTTAAGAAAGACACGCATATTCAGAATATACTTTGTCGTTTTCTTCTGAAATACCCTACTGACTTAAGCGTCAGAGTGATAACGTCGGGACCACCCCTGGCGTATTTTGCAGGTACCATCAATCAAGGAAAGAAAACCTGGTTCGAGGGAAGAGGTCGAGCGGTTCGCAATTTCGTGGTGTAACAAATTGACGCCGTCTGTGGGGGAAAACTCGGCTTCTACTCAGAATAAGCAGTTAATTTGTTCTCTAAAATCTTACAGATCAATTAGTTGGAAGCGATGGCGAATAACCCCAAGAAAAATCTAACAAAGAAGATGGACGAGGCTTGGGTTCAGAGGGCGTTTGGGATGGGGCCACCGCCGGGGTCGTCGCAGACCATGATCATACTGAAGGAGACGTTACATGCACCTAGGGAAACACTGACCCCGATGCCAAAATCCCAGGAGCCAGTGGCAAGCCCAACAAGGGGCAAGAAGGTAGATAAGGGTAAAGAGGTCGGCACTGGTGATCTAACCGGAGGAGGAACGGGCTCCGGTGACAATACACCAGGAGCGAAAGACCAAACGGGTCCCATAAACAATCAACAGATGATCGTAGTAGGGGGGAATGATCGACCAGGGAATCCTCCGGCGGCAGCAGGAGAGCTGACTATACATATGACAAAGGGCGGAACTGGATAGGATTATATCCGAAGCAAAAGGGCGAGCTCGGGAAGTTGATCCTGGGGCCGAGCCACTGAGGCAGCCTTGTTCCCCAACAGTTATCCCTGCACCCTCACCAAACGCAAAAAACTCACCAAACTCAGGCGTGCAAGGGGAGACGACGATGCGGATAGGTCGACACATCTCCCCCCAACACAGCAAGAAGGACTAACCCTAGAAAGTTTTACGGAGCAGATGCGCCAGCTGTAGGCTCGGGTGCAGGGGAAGCTAGTGACAATATTGCATGGTCATCCTTTTGCAGAGCAAGTACTGTGAGGGGGCCTGCCGAGCAACTTCAGAGAATTAGCCTATCTTATGATGGATCGGTAGATCCTACTCGGCACCTAAGGTGGTTATACACTATAGCTGTCTTGCATCGGTATAGTGATGTGGTCAGTTGCCAGGCCTTCCTGACCACTTTGAAGGGATCGACACAGGATTGGTTCTATCAGCGACCGCCTGGTTCCATTGATAGTTTTAAACGGTTCAATACATTGTTTTTTAATCAGTTTTCGAGTGAAAGTAAGCATGAGAAGACATATTTGTCATTGGTTAACATGCAGCAGAAGGAGCGCGAGACCTTGCGACACTATGTGGCACGATATACTAAGGAATGAGTCGAAGTTCCTAGGGCCTCAGAGAAGATAAAGGCTGGGGGGGCTTACACGGGGCTTAATGGCAGGAAAGTTTAGGGATTTCTTGGCAAAGCGACCGGCTAGATCTTTTGATGAGCACTTGGCGAGGTGTAGCAAGTATGTCAATACGGAGAAGGCTGAGTGACTAAGGGAATGCGAAGAAGGTTGAGGAAAAGTCCTAGCCTACAGAACAACGAGCTTCGAGAAGGAAGCTAAGACCGATGAATGGTTCAGAGGGCTGAGGTACGAGCACTACAAGCCTTTGAACGCCCCGCAACCAAAAACATTTGAGGTCATGGGGCAGAGGGAAACTAAGTTACTGGCACTACCCATGCCTTTGCCCCCACCACGGAAGTTCTCAATTGGTAGGGACAAATTTTGTCGGTATCACCGCGATTAACACCATCCACTAACCTTTGCCAATAACTGAAGGATGAAATTGAGCATCTCATCTGAGATGGTCATTTGAAATAATTTGTGATAAGGGATAGAGAATGTAAGGAAGAACGCTTGCATGAACGGACTCAAGAGACAAGCGAAAGAGGGTATATGAACAACTAGACAGACCCGCATAGAAGGGAGTAATTCATATGATCGCAGGAGGGCCCACTGATGGAGATTCCCACCGAGAACGCAAGCGGACTTATAGAAAGAAGGATGCCGATAAAGTGACCGAGGTCAAGGTGCCAGAAAGCTCGATCGTCTTGAGTTTTGGAGCGCAGAATGTGCAGGGAATCTTCGTCCCGCATAACGATGCCCTCGTAATCACGGTCGAGGTGGCCAGCTATGATGTTCAAAGGGTTCTCATCGATACGGGGAGCACGACGGCTATCATTTTTTTGAGTTGTCTGCAGCAGATGGATTTGGAGGTAAAGATGGCGCTAGTACACACGAGCATGTATGGTTTCAGTGGGAGAAAGGTAAGAGCCATGAGAGAGGTGAGCTTAACGGTGGCATTGGGAAGATCCCCCGTGAGATGGGTAAAGATGGTTAGGTTTCTTGTGGTTGATGCGAGCTCGGCCTATAATATCATTTTAGGTCGGCCAAGTCTAAATTATTTCCTAGCGGTCGTTTCTACTTGGTGTATGAAGGTGAAGTTCCCCGTTGGGGATGAAGTGGGTAAAGTTACAGGAGATCAGCTACAGGCTCGATTTCTACGAGGTAACATTGAAGACGGTTGAGGCCCAGAATAAGCAAACACGTGATTCCCCAGAGTCATCGCACCAGGGCAAAAAGCAGGAGCTGGGGCTTGGCTCTTGGGATGAGCTGATTGAGGTAGAATTGATTGAGGGAGTGGCAGACAAAGCCACCAAACTAGGGTGTCACATGGAGGAAGGTGTGGCCCATGCCATGATACTTTTCTACGTGATTCTGTTGATGTCTTTGCCTTGTCAACAGACGACCTCTAGGGAATAAGCCCTGAAATAGCGGAACATCGATTGAACATAGACTCGACTGTGCGGCTGGTGAAACAAAAGAGACGACACTTTGGCGCTGAGCTAGACGAGGTAATCGATGCCGAGCTGCAGAAATTATCGAGAGCTGGGCACATACAGCCTATCCAGTTCCCAGAGTGGTTGTAAAAAATTCACTGATGGTGTGGAAAGAGAAAGAGAAATGGAAAATGTGCATAGACTTTAGGAATTTGAATAAGGCGTGCCCTAAGGATCATTATCCCCTGTCGAGGATAGATCAGCTTTTCAATTTGACAGCAGGTTGCGAGCTGTTAAGCATGATGGATGCGTCGCATGGCTATCACCAAATTCCTTTGGCAGGGGAAGATTGCAAAAGGGTGAGTTTCGTGACATCCAGGGGGACATATTGTTATGTTGTCATGCCTTTTGGCCTATAAAATGCAGGAGACCTACCAAATGTTGGTCGATAGACTGTTTTAGGGGCAAATAGATCGAAACATGGAGGTTTTCGTTGATGACATGCTAGTCAAGAGTAAACGGGCAATCGACCATGTTGTCGACCTACGGTAAACATTGAATACCTTACTACAGTATGGCATAAAACTAAACCTGGCCAAAAATACAAGTTTGGAGTGAGGTCGGGGAAATTTCTATGGTATCTGATGACAGAAAAAGGGATAGAGGCGAATCTCAAAAAGGTACGGGCTACGGTGGAAATGAAGGCACCGAGAAATTTAAAGGATGTTCAGATTTTGACAGGACGCCTTGTCGGGCTGAGCCGGTTCATTGCTCAAGTTGCGGAAAAGAACTTTCCTTTCTTTCGTGCACTAAAAAAGGGGTCTCGTTTTGAATGGACACCCCAAGCCCAGCAGGTTTTGATCGATGGAAGGAGTTTTTGGCCGAGCTACCCTTATTATCAAAGCCAGAGCCCGGCGATGTGTTGGTCTCATATTTTTCGGTAGATGAGGAGGCCATTAGCTCAGTGTTGCTAAAGAAAGAAGAGGGCTAGCAGAAACTGATATATTATACTAGTCGCATTCTACAAGGGACTGAGCGTCGCTACACTAAGATAGAGAATGTCGCGCTAGCGTTGATTGCTACCATCCAGAAGTTGCGACCTTATTTCTTGGCTCATAAGGTGGTCATGAGGACCAATTATCCCTTCAAGGAGGTTTTAGGTCGACCCTCTGCCTCGAGAAGGATAGTGAAATTGGCGGTAGAACTAGGGGAGTACAATGTGGAGTTTGAGGTAAGACGGGCTATAAAAGCGCAACCCTTGGCAGATTTCATACAAGAATGCGCCATGAGTAGCTTGGCAAAAAAAGGCTGGGAAGTATACACTGACGGGTCTTCAGCCATATGAGGTGTCGGGTGGGGACCTTAATCGTTACGCCCGAAGCGGATTACTTAGAATTCGTAGTGAATGTATCTTTCTGGATTTCTAAAAATGAAGCAGAGTACGAAGCTTTGCTGCAAAGAATACAACTTGTCTTGAAGGAAGGAGCTCGACGTATGACTTTCCATTCTGATTCACAGATTGTGGTGGAACAAGTTAAATGCGAGTACAAAACTAAGGAGAAGCGGGTGAGAAATTACACCGCCGAGGTGAGATTATTATTAAAGGGGTTTGAGTCATGGGACCTTGTGAAAGTGCCACGAGCAGAAAAAGGACAAGCTGATCTTCTGTCTAAAGTAGTGGCATCATTGGTGGACTGAAAGTCGAGAGCGGTTACCCATATGGAGTTTCAAAGCAGCGCACACGATAAAATCTTGAAAATCGAGAAAAATGAGGATTGGAGGTCACCATTGATTAAGTGGTTGCAGGGACCGATCGTGAAGGACATTAGAAGTGACTCGGTTGGCAAGCGATCTATGAGGTTCTGCGTACAAAATGGAATGCTCTATAAGAGGTCGTATACGGGGCCCACCTGAGGTGTATTTCGAAAGATGAAGGCACGTATGTGCTAAGGGAGATCCATGAGGGATGTTGAGGGGATCATGGAAAGTTAGGTCCTTCGCCGGAAAAGCATTACGAGTGGGATACTTTTGGCTAACAATAAACACGATGGCGCAAGAGGTGGTACGCAAATTCTCAAGTGTCAACAGTAGGAACTGCTTATCCACCTACCTACTGAAGGAATTGTACCAGTAAGCTTGCTATTATCTTTTGCTCAATAGGGAATAACTATTGTGGGACCACTGCCCATGGCGATGGGCCAGTGTAAGTTATTGATAGTCGCGGTGGATTATATTTTCAAGTGGATCGAGGTAGGGCCTTTGGCCAAGATTACGGAATAAAGGGTGATCAAATTCTTGTTTTCTATTATCTGCTGTCGATATGGCATTCTGCGGGTGCTTTTGTCAGATAATGGAACCCATTTCATAGGTCGGTGTGTGATGAGCTGGTGTGAGAGTATGGGGATTAAACAGCAGTTTGCTTCGGTCGTCCATCTGCAGGCCAATGGACAGGCCGAGGTGGCGAATAGGTCGATCTTAAATGAGAAAAAGGCTAGATGGATAAGGCCTCGGGAGCCTGGGTTGACGAGCTGGATTCAGTTTTTGAGCATATTAGACAACCCGAGGACATCAACAGGGGAAACCCCATTAAGTTTAGTCTACAGGATGGAAGCTGTTATTCCAGTTGAGACGAGATGTAACTCGGTAAGAGTTGATGCATATGAGGAAAAGGTAAACATATAGCTTTAGTGTGAGGTGCTTAATTTCATATATGAGTTTCGAGATCATGCTAGGATAAGGACCGCTGTTTATAAACAAAAAATGAGAGTGGCCCATGATAGGTCGGTGAAAATTCAGCATTTTCAAGTTGGGACCTAGTTTGGCGGTATGTGGGTGCTCTCAAGCATGTCAGAAAGTTGGAACCCAACTGGGAAGGTCCTTATAAAGTATAGAGGGTCCTAACCGGAAGTGCCTACGAACTAACCAATATGCAGGGGCAGCTGCTGAGTCGACCTTAGAATATACTACATTTGAAACATTATTACGCATAGTTTAGTATTATGCATGGTTTAGAATTTGAGAATTATCGTACTTACATTCCTTGTAAATAAAGAAGTTTGAAAGGTTTTACTTTCGGTGATTGCTTGTTACGTTACGAAAAACGCAAGCGTTAAGAGCTCGACATTGTGTGAAGATCATGAGCTTTTAGAGCTCGGCAAAGTGTTAAAAGGCAACAGCCTTGTGAAAAATGCAAGCTTTAAGATCTCGGTGTTATGTGAAGATCGCGAGCTTCTAGAGCTCGCAAAGTGTTAAAGACAACAGCCTTGTGAAAAACGCAAGCTTTAAGATCCCGACGTTATGTGAAGATTGCGATCTTTTAGAGCTCGGCGAAGTGTTAAAAGACAACAACCTTGTGAAAAATGCAAGCTTCAAGAGCTTGGAGTTGTGTGAAGATCGCGAGCTTTTAGAGCTCAGTAAAGTGTTAAAAGGCAATAGCCTTGTGAAAAACGCAAGCTTTAAGAGCTCGGTGTTGCGTGAATGTCATGAGATTTTAGAGCTCGACGATGTATTAAAGGGCAACAGCCTTGTGAAAAACGCAAGCTTTAAGAGCTCACCGTTGTGTGAAGATTGCGAGCTTTTAGAGCTCGGTGGTGTGTTAAAAGGCAATAGCCTTCTGAAAACGCGAAGCTTTAAGAGCTCGGCGTTGTGCGAAGACCGCAAGTTTTTAGATCTCGGCGATATATGTTAATAGAACAGTGGGTAATTACGAGTTAATAGGACTTGAAAATATTTATCAAGGGCTTATACTTGCAATATTTGTTTGGTCTAGCTAATTTAACGTGGGTTGATTAATTAAATGAGAAGGTTACATGACCGATGATGTGAGCAATGATTGTAAAAGTATAACAAATGAGCGGAAAAGTAGAAATTTCATTGATAAAAAGCCCTGGGCCGAGCATATATAAAAAATATAAGAAAACGAAACAGCATGAAGGAAAATATCATCCTAAGACGACGACCCCTCCTCATCTCCACCCAGGTCGCCCTTTTCCTTCGCCACGTCGAGCACCGGTTCCCACCAGGGGGCATGAACGGGTTGCGACTTATCCCCATTCCAGCTAACAGCCTCGTCAACGGTGCCTATTATGCCTTGATATTAAGCCTGGGTGAGGGTTCGGACTACCCCTTCTTTGAAGTACTGGAGACCGGTAGGGACGAGTTTGCTAATGAAGTGAGTGGTATGCTCGTAATACCTCAGCTACTCGGCCTGGTAGTGCTCCAAAAAGTGGGTCTCATGGACCGAGGAGAGGAAGGAGACCTCGCCGTCTTCCCGAGCCTTGATGACCCGCTGGGCCAGCTTAAAGGATCCCAGCTCGGCCACCTTCGTCGTAAGCTTCTCCTTGAGCTCGGCCATATCCATCTCCTTGGCGTTGAACTGGGCCCGGAGATGATCCAACTTTTCCTTCTGGGGGTCAAACGCCTCTTTCATACTGGCCAGCTCGGCCTTGGGACTGTTGAGGTCGTCCTGGAGAGTCTAAACCTCAGAAGTTCCCTCAATCTGCTCGTGCATAATGGGGGCCAGCCCGGCGAGAGCCAGTTTAGATACTAGATGTCAGGGTTTTTGAATAAAAAGAAGCAAACAACACAGCCGATTAATAAGTGCAAGGAATATTACCTTCACCAAATTGTAACAGGTGACGGAGGCCCGGGTCTGGTTGTCTTCCCATCGAGTGGTTTCACCCTCAGGGAAGATGGAGAGGATGTAGGAGGCGGACATACTGACGTTCGGGTTACGCGCAAACAGTTGCGGCATTTTCAGGACGTTTTTAGGGCAGACCTTCTTTCAACTTGCTGACTTGGCCTTTTTTGTGGTTCTCCTACCGACTTTCGAAGACTTACGCTTCAAGGGGGGTTTCTTGAGGGGCTGCTCGGCTGATGGCTGTGTCACATCAGCCCCAGAGGTTAGCTGGATGGCTGCTGGGGTGATTGGATGGCAGCGGTAGTCAGGTCGAAAATTGTTAAGGGTTGTTGGGGTGCTGGGGCAGGGTGCCCGGCAGACAGTGTGGTGGCGAGGGCCGAACTAAATGCAGCCTCTACAAAAAGAAAGGTTAAATAGTCAGTATATATGGTAAGTCGTGTACAAAGTATCTCGTCAAAGTAGATACTCACCTACATCCTCCACGGCCTTGGCCAGATGATTGGAGAAGTTAAAGTGTTTTAACAGTCGGGTGTCTGAAGTTATGTTTACAATATGCAGTGGTCGTTGG
Source organism: Striga hermonthica (assembly GCA_902706635.1). Classification (NCBI taxonomy): domain Eukaryota; kingdom Viridiplantae; phylum Streptophyta; class Magnoliopsida; order Lamiales; family Orobanchaceae; genus Striga; species Striga hermonthica. The sequence continues at coordinate 8,800,803 of CACSLK010000214.1, forward strand.
TTCCACTGCATAATAAGGACGTCAAAAGCGGCGTTAGGAAGAGGATTCGGGTTTTGGGTGGAAAGCTTGTGGAACCATTCGGGTTAGGAAGAGGATTCGGGTTCCACTACGTATGGGGAGGTGGACGAAGGTAGTAGAATTTGTTTTTCCTGTTGTGAATTTTAGTTTTCAGTTATCTGAGGAAACTGGCATTGTGATGGGTAAAAAGGTGATATGACGTGCCTAAGGGATTCATCCAGAGGCAGTAAAAAAAACATTTTGGGTCTAGCTGGCCTAGCCTAGCTCGGCATACCATTGTGAAACCTACTAACATTCTGATGGCGTTTGGAGAGAAGTGGTTCAATGGAAGACGATACAACTTGCTAAGCTCTACCAATTCGTCGCGAAGGGGGAACTTGAGGCCGGCTGCAGCCTGCTCAAGGAAAAAAGTATAAACTTCCGGCGGGGGGTTGGAGTAAGGGGGTCAAAAGCGGTGTTAGGAGGAGGATTCGGGTTTTTGGTGGGAATCTTGTGGACTTACTCAGGTGAGAAATCAAATGTATGGGGAGGTGAATGTAGGTATTAGAATTTGTTTTTCCAGTTGTGAATTTTAGATTTCGGTTGTCCGAGGAAACGTGCATTGTGACGGGTAGAAAGGTAATATGATGTGCCTAAGGGCTTCATCCAGAGGCAATAAAAACAACATTCTGGGTCTAGCTGGCCTAGCCTAGCTCGGCATACCATTGTGAAACCTACTAGTATTCTGATGGCGTTTGGAGAGAAGTGGTTCAATAGAAGACGATACAGCTTGCTAAGCTCAACCAGGTCGTCGCAAAGAAGGAACTTGAGGCCGACCGCAGACTAGTCAAGGAAAAAAGTATAAAAGTCCAGCAAGGGGTTGGAGTAAGTGTTCAAGGGGTGGGGAATTTTAACGGTCCATCAGCGAGGAAGCTCTACTTCTTAAAAAATTTTAGCTATCATAACGGTGGAATACGAGGTGAGTGGGTTAGGCTGGGATGATTTAGTGCTAGAGATGACGGCCTAGCCCTTACTAGACGTCGTGGCAGAGGACGTAGTTCTGGCGGCTGCGATGGTCACCGAAGGTTCGCCTTACGGTTCTGAGTTGGAAGGTGAGTGTGTGTTTGAGTTAGATGGGTGGACGAGGTGCTCTAATGAGATCCAGGCACACGAATTAATAAAATTAGTAAGTTCATGGTGTAAATACATGTATGATATACTAAAGAACAAGAAGTCCTTACCCATGAACGACATGGTGATGATGGATGAAGTTTGCTGGGATTAAATTAACAGATTACTGGAGAAGTTACTTGCAAATACTCTTGAGCAAATAATAGAAGTAAAGTAGAGAGGATGATAGGGTTCCTTATTTATATGCAGTGAATGAGAGAGGTCGGAGCGTGTCCAAAAAGAATGAGAATTTCGAGGGTCGGTTGATTATATATTTCTGTTTGGATACGGCAGTCGATAAAGATATGACGTCATGAGCGAGATTCAATAAAGTGCTCATCATTGCGACTGATATGACATCATGAGCGATGATAGGGCATCACGCACGTTGTATGAGTCAAGCATTGGTGTGAGATACATGCACGAAATTGAAATCATTTTTCTGATCGACTTAAGACAGCTCGTTCCAAAAACTGGGGGGCTAGATGATATGGAACTTAGATCCTGATATAGTACTTAGGACCGTTCTAGATAGGGAAACATGTTCGTCCCCGCGTAGATGTCCCTAAAATGCCCTAACGACCTATGAGTAATCAGCTAGCGATGAAGGGAGAGCTCGACATGTCATAATCAGGAGATCAGCTGATTGCCAGGGAAAAGGTACTTGCAGGGCTATCACCGCGAGAATATTACGGAATAGCTCGGCAGATCCAAGTAAGGTTGAGATACTATAGAATTAGGATAGCCGAGTTGGTAGCGGCGTAGCAGGGTATGCAGCACCTATTAGAAGAGATTTGAGTATGGGTGAAATTCTGGCATAGATCAACTTGTGGAGATAGATGGGAAGAGGTCACTGTGGGATCTAAAAGCCCCGTAATGTAGGGACTCTTTGATCTATATAAAAGACAGGTTCTTTATTCTTTAATATATACACGCATATTCTAAATATATGCTGGCGTTTTCTTCTAAAAAAACCTACTGACTTGAGCGTCAGAATGTTTACGACGAGACCACCCCCAGCATATTTTGTTGGTACCAGCGATCAAGGAAGGAAAACCCAGTTCGAGGGAAGCGGTTGAGCGATTTTCAATTCTATGGTGTAACAACATCATTACTCATATATTAGTAATAACTAGTAGTACAACACCCATATAATACACGGGAGCTTGTTAAAAAAAATAGGGTTAATTGCTAAATAAATCTTAACATTTTTGCATTTGGAAATTTTATCTCAATCTTTGGGTTATTGCAATACAATCCTAACCTCAATCTACTTATTGCAAGTCGAACCTAAAACCGGTTGAAACTTCAAAAAACTGGTCGATTTGAAGGCGGTTCGAACAAATCATACCTCATATTTACCGGTTCACTCCAGATCTAGGAGGAGACCCATCACCGGTAGCTTACATTGACGTGGAATTTTTGGCTTTATGCGTGTATATCCATTAAATATGTGGAAATTGTCAACTTGCTACGTGGATGACATAAAAACCCGTGTCAATAGAAAACTTGGACACAAAATCGATCCACAAATCCCTAAAATCAATCACTCTACACCCAAATTTGCAATAAGTAAATTGAGGTCGAGATTATATTGCAAATACCCAAAGATTGGGATAAAATTCCCAAACGCAACAAGATTAAGTTTTTTTTTCGAAACGATAGTGGTATTATATATCAAAACGCATAATTGTGCAAAAAAGCAGCCCATGGCTGAATATTACAACCAGGAACTAGAAACTGGGAGGACGGATCGAAAGACTGCCTAGAGCCTCGCTAGCCACGCTAGAATAGAAAACACACTACACACAACTAAAAGACACCAACACACCAACTACGAACGCTCCCCACAGGAGAATAGAAACGTCCCCCACAGGGGAATCAGTACCGGGGCCAACGACCCAAACCTAAAACACAGGACATGAACACACCGGCAAAGAGCCCAAAACAAAATACAACCTACTACAGAACAAGACACGAAAATAAAACACCATCTAAGAAAAAAAGAAAGCCCTTCCATGACAAATAAGACGGCCCGGACCATCGAAGAACAGTCAATATCCAAGATCAGTCCAAGTCCAAAGAATGGCTTTCGAAACTGCCCCAAGGCCTATACAAAAAGTCGAGCCCGAACACAGACCAAACTCTGAATCAACCCGTCTCAACCAGAGAGACATCCGAACCGACCCCACTCTAGCACCCCCGAGCACGCCTAACACCACTAGTCGAGCTAAGGAACACCAGAACCCCTCCGACTAACACCACTAGCCGAAACAAAGGGGCGGCTCGAGTCCTCAACTCCGACACACCATCAGAGCCCTACCCCGCCTCTTGACCCACATACCAGCCAATATCACCGCTTTCCACCGGCACCAAAAGAACCCCAAACGGGGTTTCGTCAGAAAAGATGGGACCGCCCAAAGGACCCTCCGTTCACGGCAAATTATACAGAGACAGGAACAGAAGCCGAAATTGGAGGAGACTCACCTATAATCGCGACCGAAGGGCAAAAGACGCACCAATTGCAGACCAGTCGACCACCATAGGGCTCGCCGCCTCCAATCGCAACCTCCTCGGCGAAACAAGGGTTGGGCAGACCGATAAACTTCAGTATATCGCGGCAACACCAGATGTCTGGGATTGCAGAGGAGGGGCGGCGGTCGAACACGATCACCAGCCACTCCCGCCCCGCCGCCGAGGAAGGCGACGCGAGACAGAAGAGAGAGGCGCTAGGGTTCGATTTTTTTTTTCAGACGAGAGAAATTTCAAATAAAATTTCTCAAAAGATTAAGGTTTATTTAGCAATTGAGGTTTATTTAGCAATTAACCCAAAAAAATATTCTTAAATTTTAAAATTAATGAGAAAAATTATTTTACATGTTATGTAATTTTTTTACAAAAAAGTATATATTATTATATATTTTAGAATGACAGTTGTTACTTATGCGGCTTACATGTGTTATATTATAATAATTTTTATAGCTTATATCATATAATATTTGAAATATAAATATATTAATTGATAAATAAATTTTTTCTAATTATTGTTATAAAGATAAATATAATTTATTTTTAATACATACAATATAGAAACTGACAAAATAAATACAAACGTTATTAACATTTAAAATAAATTTATAATTTCATGGTTATAATAAGAAATAACATGACCTAAATAATCAACATATTTATGGATAAACCAGACTTAATCATTTTTGGATTTACAGTAAACTCAAGCCTAATAACGAAGCACGTTTTTTTGTCACATAAGATCTCGAAGCATGCGAGCCTGCAACTTAGGCTCAGCACGTTTTGAATTAATATATATGGCGATAAGTAAAAAATTAAAATTGATAATGTGTGTCCTTATAACGCCCAAACAGCATATTGTTTTATTTTTTTTCCCAAAATAACCTATAAAGATTAAATGTTCAATGGATGTTTTGCAACATAAATTTCTAACCAACTCAATTTTTTTGCTAAAAACAAGATAGGAACAATTTTATGAAATTGTATAATATTAAAACACAATCTATTTATTTTAATGTCGAATGGAATACCGCTTGAGCAACATGATTTAATTTAGATTATAGGATTATCTTTATTAATTAAATATCTAGAGAATCATGATATGCATGTATACGTTGGCCTATGAAATCCCGGAGGGGAGGAGTCGCATCTGACTGAAAATGCGTATATAGAGATCCGGCTAATGGAATAATTTTTTAGCAATAAATTATATCGATATATTACCAAGTAAGTTAGAGTTTTCATTTATTTTTTAAATGATTATTTTAATTTTATTGTACCTTTCTAATAAACGTAGGGACGAGGCTTTCTAGATTTGTTATTAGATTTTTGAATAAAATATATAAATATCATATTGCATATATAAACTAATATTCTTTTTAATTAATATATTGAAAAAGT
>CACSLK010000214.1:8825426-8836441 GCA_902706635.1 Striga hermonthica
TTGTAATTGGTAACAATTAGATATTGAGTTGCCGAGTTTGGTCTTGTTGATTCTTTATGAATAGTTGATTAATACCTTCTAGTCTAATTAGCGATTTTTAGACCCAAAAGGAGAGAAGTCGTAGACCTAGGCTTGCATGAGGTAGACGATGTCGTAACTGATTAGTCTATAGGTTTTGGGTTGGATTACGTGCTCGGCGATGTTCAATTCCTTGTTACGAAAAGTTATTGGGAGCGAACCGCTAGATGTTTAAGCGAGAGCATCAATCTAGTATAGAATGATTTATGTCCCGGCTTTGCAAATATAACTTGAATTAATTGTCCCCGATTCCCTAGCTGCTCCATCCTTGTTTCATTCGCATTTTCAGGTAGATTATTGCTTTTATTATTTTTTAGTTGATAATATCCAATCTTTATCTGATTAGTGTGTTTAGGATTTTATTTGCTTTTATGTGTGATCGATATCAAAGCTAAATTCCGAACAGCCTTCCTCGTGAGATCGACCCGGGGATCGAATCTTTTGATTCAGTACTCGGTAAAAAGAATAATTTGTATACAACATATTTTTTTATGTAACTTTTATTGTCTTATTTCTTTTAAACTCAACAATATTATCTAGTAGTAGTGATATAGCACATGTGTTCTATAAGGGTGTTAAACAAAAATTATATGCATACTAAATTAAAAAAATAAGATTTTTAATTTAACTTTTTATATAACTTTTAATAAAATATTTTCATTTATATTTGAAATGACACACCTTATTTGTAAGATTTGTCAGCATATTTAATAATAATTTTTCTAACTCATATTACATAATAGACTTGATTATAAATATAACTAAAAATTAATATTTTATTATTTTCCAATTTAGATATATTAGATTATTAAATTTTATTAATAATTGACATGCGTCATATTTACGTGCATTTTATAGTGATTTTTGTGTCCATTTCATGGTAGTTTAATATATAATTAGTTATTATGTAAATAATTATTATATAATTAATTATATATTTAATTTATTTTATTAAGCTATGATGAGGTGTTTTATTTGAGTTTTGACAGGAAATAGGGCCGAATTAATTGTTGGAGTCGAAAACGGTGAGAATCGATTGAATATGATGTACGAATTGTACATTTGGATTGTCCTAAGAACAAAGCCTACGTTGAGAAGGAAATTGGCCCATTGTGTTGTTCTACTAGCCCACATAGCCAGCCCATCAAGCTAACAAAATCAGCCCAATTGGTGATTTAAAGTGGAGGGCAATTTGGTAATTTCAGAGACAAAAATAAAGAAAAGATGCCTTCATCTTCTTCCCGTAGCTTGTACGTCCGCCATTTTTTAGCTGCTCATGCTCGACCAACTCGCAACCGGAGCCTCGCCGGTGCTGGACGCATGGAGAACCGTTCTCCGCCAGGCCAAATCGCCACTGGAGCTCGACAAAACAACCTGGATCACCTTTGACGCCAAATCTGCGCATGGGAGAGAGAGTGTTAACATTAAAGAGGAAACGCATACAGAAAGCAGAAAAAGCAAAACCATGAATGCATCAGTCAGGATCTGATATTTTCTCCATGACAACACACAAAGCTTCTTCTTCATCACTCCCTAGGGTTACAAATATGGTAAGACCTATTTATATCTAACTACTCAAAGTGATCCTACAGTCCCTATTTTTCCTTCATGATCTTCTTTGCATTGCTGTCATTTACATCTTCATGCTTTTGTCTCTTCTTTCCCAAAGATTTTCCTGGATGACATGGCAAGGGCTTCAGTTGACCGGTCTTGCATGCTTTGCACATGCACGACTTGTTTTGCTTAGGTGGCTGGAATATCTTGTCTTCTTCTTTCATGCTTATAGAGTATCCACATGCAGGTTTGCCATGTATGCTATCATCCCCCCTCAAGCCAAAGGAGGTTGATGGTAACAGTTGAAGAAGATTTCGAAATCGAGTGAAGGCTTGCTGACAGTGGCTTTGTGAACATGTCACCTACTTGATCTAAGGAGGGCACATGAAGGACCCTTAATACACCTCGAGCCACTTGTTCTCTGACAAAGTGAAGATCAATCTCTATGTGCTTAGTGCGAGCATGGAGGACTGGGTTGGTAGATAAAGATATAGTGCTAAGATTATCAACCCAGACTGTAAGGGCCTGAGAGCATGAGACAACATGTTCTTTTAGAAGAGAGGTAAGCCATGTGATTTCAGCTGAAGCTTGAGCCAAACTCTTGTACTCAGCTTCAGTACTGGATCTTGATATAGAAGATTGCTTCTTACCAAGATAGATGCATATACCTGAGGTTGATCTTCTGTCATCAAGATCATTTGCCCAATCTGAATCTGAGAAGCCAGTGAGATGAATGCTGGAGTTTTTGGTGTAGTGTAAGCCCTAAGATAGTGTGCCTGCTAGGTACCTTAGTATACGTTTGACAGCTTTCCTATGAACATCCATGGGACATTGCATAAACTGACATACTTTGTTAACACTGAAAGAGAGGTCTGGTCTGGTGATGCAGGCATATTGAAGAGAGCCAACCGCACTCCTGTAAAGTGTGGGGTTTTCCATAGTAGAACCTTGATTTCTGGTAAGTGTAGAGGATGATATCATAGGTGTGGGAAGAGGTTTAGCATCAAGCATGTTTGTCTTGCTGAGGATATCTTTGATGTATTGGGACTGAGTTAACAATAACCCAGACTGAAGGTGATTGATTTCAATACCAAGAAAGTGGTGTACCTGTCCCAGATCCTTCAAAGAAAATTTTTGTTGAAGGGTGTCAACTACAGTTGATATAGCAGCAACATTAGATCCTGTGATCAAGATATCATCCACATAGACTAGAAGCCATACACAAGATGACCTGGTTTGCTTGATATAGAGGGAACAATCAGAGTTTGTTTTAATGTGTTGAACTAGACTCTAGGGGTCTGTTTGAGGCCATAGATAAACCTACGAAGCTTGCAAACCATATGAGGATTCTGTGGATCTTCAAAACCAGGGGGTTGAGACATATAAAGTTCCTCAGTTATCTCACCATTCAAAAAGGCATTGTTGAAATCAAGGTGCTTAATGCACCAGCCATAGGATAAAGCCATAGATAAAACTACTCTAATAGTAGTTGGCTTGACAACTGGACTAAAGGTCTCATAGAAATCAATACCTGCAGCTTGACTATAGCCTTTGGCAACTAGTCTTGCCTTGTGAGAGTGGTGGAACCAGAGACCAGGTCTTGTTTTGAAGTAGAGCTTTAAATTCTGAGTCCATAGCCTATTTCCATGCAGGTAGACAAAGAGCATCTTTGTAGGATGATGGTTCTACCTCATCAAGTTAAGCAGAGAAGAGTCTTGGTTTAAGAGAACCTATTTTAGACCTGGTAATAATGGGGTGTGATATAGCCATACTATCGTATAACGGTTTATGCTATCCCGATTCAGACATTGTCGAGTCGACTTACCCGAAGTCGACTCCACCCACATATTGCCTCGTAATAACATATTCGGTCAAAGAGCCCGGATGCTTTTCTTAGTCGACTTCTACCATGTCGACTAGCCTAAGTCAATTCCGTCCAAAAGGATGAATAAGCGTATTAGGGTCTACCAGCGATTAGGGATGACCTAGTCGACTCGAGTGGATATCTAGAGTCGACTGAGGCAGTCTCGGGGCTCATGGATCCCCGACGACTCCGATATACTTCTACATATCAGAGGGAAGCTATTAAGGATAAAAAGAAAGCTACTAAGGATAAGAAGAAATATAAATGCTGACTAGGAGATGTACGGAATGCGAACCGACCAGGGTATTCTGGACATTTCCAGTAAGTCGGCCAAGGCATTTTGGGGACTTCAGGTAAATGTTTTACTTCTATATAAGGGAGTTGAGGTAACCCCAAAACCCTAACTCCTATTCATTCTATACTTTTCTCCATTACTGTTGCTCACTTTCAGAGCAGCTCTCTTCTTCTCTCTCACACACTGACTTGAGCATCGGAGGCTCTACGCCGGAAACCCCTCAAGCGTTGAGTTCTTGCAGGTTTGCTCATGGTTCAACAACTCTTTGGAGGCTATCGAGTCGGATCTGTGCTCATTCCCATCGGTTCATTCCGGATCTGGGCGGTTTTCTATCGGTTCACGCCAGATCTGAGAGGAGACCCATCATTTTGGCGCCGTCTGTGGGAAGTTCTTGAAGGAATTAAGAGCTTTACACCTAGCTTTGATCTGTCTCTAATGGCTGAGAAGGAAGGATTACAGAAGAATTTGAATGAGGATTTCAAGGCAACATGGACTGATAAGTGGCCCCTGCCGATTCCCAACCCCAGGCCACCGCTCCAAGTGTTTGGTTTTCCACCGTTCGGAGCACACGCGCCGTCGGGGACGCGTATGGGAGAGGAGACACCTATCACCCCGCCTGGAGTCAAGATCCCAGTGCTCACTCAAGGGGAGGCCAGTCACTTGAAAAACACGAGCGGAGAAATGGATGGTCATGCATCGACCGAAACATCTTTGAGATTGGGGAGGCAGCCTGGGCGACTTGAGCATGAAACAAGGCCGCCACCCCAAGTCGAGGAGCAGACACTGACCATGAAGAGAAGCGAGATGCAGAGGATGATTGCGGAGGCAGTAGTGGCCCAACTCAAACAGACGCAAGTCGAACAGCCCAAAATCGACCGGCCAAAGGTCGAGCAACCTCAAATCGAACAGCCTCCCCCGGAGCATGAGCAGCAAGCCCAATCCCACGAAAGACAGAATAGAAGGGCGGACGAAGAGGAGTCTTCTGCCAGAACGGTCAATCCACAAGCAAGGAACGACACTCTCGAGCAGTTGCTAGCTCAGGTGCGAGATCTGCAGACTCGAGTCGAGGGGAGAAAAACGGGGAGCTCGAGAGGACACCCCTTTTCGCAACATATTCTAGACGCCGACTTGCCTCAGGGGTTCAAGGAGCTTAACATCTGGTACGATGGGTCGGCTGATCCCTCCCGACATCTAAGGAGTTTTGAAAACATGGCAGTACTACACCGCTACAATGACCCTATTCAATGTCGAGTGTTCCTGACGACTCTGCGAGGACCGGCGCAAGACTAGTTTCATCAATTGTTGAAGGCCCAAGAGAAATCTTACCTTACTCTGATAGGCATGCATCGGAAGGAAGGAGAATCATTGAGGGATTACGTGGCGAGATACACGCGGGCGTGCGTCGACGTCCCCTCGGCCACTGAGGAAATCAAGTCGGGTGGACTCACTAGAGGACTCCTCCCAGGATTATGCAGGAACTCCTTAGCAAAACGACCCGGGAGGACGTTCGATGAGGTTTTAGGAAGATGTGACAAATACATGAATGTCGAGGAAGCCGAAGCCGACTTTTTGCAAGCGGCTAAAGCAAAAACTAAATCCCGGGACGAGAAGAAGGATAAAAAACCAATCACGGCGGTAGAAATGAGGGGATCCCCGAAGCCAGAAAGGGAGGGGCGATCGAGGGGATGGAGGACAACCTAATATACCCCCTGTTGGCCTCGAATGCAAGGATATTGGAGGTAATGGAGAAAGATATTCGCGAAAATGTCGTCAGATGGCCACGGACGAGAAAGGATAGACCGACAAAGCCCATAAGCGATCTGTATTGTCGATTCCACAAGGATTACGAGCATAATACCGACGAATGTCAGCACATGAAAAATGAGATCGAGAGACTAATCAAAGCAGGCCATCTAAAAGAGTTCATTTATAAGGATCGAGAGCGAACAAATCGGCGAAGGGAGAGAAGCAAGAGCCCTCACAAGAGAGCGAGGACACACGACAAGGAGGAGCTCCCTCAAAAAAGAGGAATAATTCATATGATATTTGGAGGGCCGACTGATGGAGATTTAAATCGAGCCAGAAAGGCGTATACTCGAGGCCGCCACGGGAAAATTGAAGTGCAGCAGGTTGAGGAAAACGGTCCGGTGATAAATTTTGGGCCAGCAAATATGGGAGAGGTCGAAAGACCTCATAATGATGCTCTAATGATCACTGCTCAAATATCAGGCTATGAAGTGCAGAGGATCTTTGTCGACACAGGAAGTTCAGTGAATGTGATCTTTTACAATTGTCTCGAACGGATGGAACTCGACATCAAGCTTACGCCTCTACACACCTTGCTTTTTGGGTTTAATGGCTCAGAAGTCGCACCCCTAGGAGAAGCCACGCTCGTTGTCGTCCTTGGGGAAGGTGACTTAAGGAAAGTAAAGATGGTGCGATTTGTTGTAGTCGACGTCGAGTCGGCTTATAATGTGAGTCTGGGAAGGCCAGCGCTCAACGCGTTCCAAGCAGTAGTGTCGACCTACCACATGAAGCTAAAGTTCCTGCTGGGGATAGAGTACGAGAGGACCGAGGAGACCAGAAGCTATCGAGAACTTGTTACCAGATAACAGTGAAAACAAACCAACGAGTGGAGGTAAAGGAAGGAAAAAAGCCAATGTCGAGTGAAAAGAGACCGAGGGAAAGCGACCTTGAGCCGCATGGAGAATTAATGGAAATTCAAATCGGGGAAAGAGAGGAGCAGACCACCAAAGTCGGGAGAGAGTTGGAGGATGAATTGCGCAGACAATTGGTGGGATTGTTGAAAGAATTCAGAGACATATTTGCCTTTTCCCCTGAAGAATTAACAGGAATCGACCCCGATGCCATGGAACACAAACTTAACGTCGACCCTCTCAAAAAGCCTGTAAAACGAAGACTTCGGCATCATGGAGTAGAAATTGATAAAGCAATCGAGGTCGAGGTAGACAAGTTACTGAAAGCTATGCATATTAAATAAATTCAATTCGTTGAATGGATATCGAACACTGTGATGGTGAGAAAAGCGTTGAATAAATGGCGTATGTGCATTGATTTTCGCGATTTGAACTTAGCATGCCCAAAAGATCACTACCCCTTGCCAAGAATCGATCAGCTAGTCGACTCCACGGCTGGTTGTCAATTGCTAAGTATAATGGACGCGTCCCAAGGATATCACCAAATTCTGCTGGCCCCCGAGGACCAAAGCAAAGTTAGTTTCGTGACGAGCAAGGGGACATATTGTTATGTCGTCATGTCCTTTGGGCTTAAAAATGCGGGGGCAACGTACCAAAGGTTAATGGATCGAATGTTTAAACCTCAGATCGGGCGAAATATGGAGGTATACGTGGACGATATCCTGGTGAAGAGCAAGTCCTCGATCTCACACATAGAGGATTTAAGGGAAACATTTAAGACATTAAGAACATTTGGGATGAAGCTGAACCCGAGTAAGTGCGCTTTCGGGGTAAAGGCGGGGCAGTTTTTGGGTTATGTCGTGACTGAAAGAGACATCGAAGTAAATAAAGACAAGGTGAAGGCTATACTCGACATGGCCGCACCCACAAATATTAGAGAAGTACAAGTCTTAACGGGTCGAATCGCTGGCCTGAGCAGGTTCATTGCTCGAGCGGCGGAGAAAAGTTTTCCGTTTTTCAAGTTGCTTAAAAACAAGGCCTTTCAATGGAGTGACGAGGTGCAAGTAGCGTTCGAAAAACTGAAGGAGTTTCTGAGCGAATTGTCGCTGTTAACAAAACCAGAACCAGGCGACGAATTGGTGCTTTACATTTCAGTAGGGATATTCTCCTTAAGCTCAGTATTACTGAAGGAGACGGGAGGAGCCCAACAGCCGATTTACTATATCAATCGGGTACTTCAAGGTGCGGAGATGAGGTACCCCGAAGTCGAGAAGGTTGCCCTGACATTGGTAATAACAGCTAGAAAATTGAGGCCTTATTTTCTGAATCACGTAATAATAGTAAGGACAAACTTCCAACTTGGAGAAACTCTGGGTCGACCTACGGTGTCGGGTCGACTCGTGAAATGGGCGGTCAAGTTAAGTGAATACTCCATCAAATATGAACCGAGGCGAGCCATAAAGGCCCAAGCTTTAGCAGATTTCATCCAAGAAGGAACTAAAGGGGAAGAAAAGAGATGGATTATGCATGTCGACGGATCCTCAGCAGCCAAAGGGTCGGGTCTAGGGGTTGTCCTAGTATCTCCCGAAGGCGAACAACTCGACTTCGCCATCAGAATGGGTTTCAAAGCCTCAAATAACGAAGCAGAATACGAGGCATTGATTAAAGGAATCCAGCTTGCAATTGGTGGCGGAGCAACAGAAATTGCAGCTCATTCTGATTCACAATTTGTCGTGGGCCAAGTAATGGGGAAATGTGAAGTAAAAGAAGACAGAATGCAGAAGTATGTCGAGGAAGTTCAAAGCCTGGAGCAAGGCTTGGAAAAATTCAAGTTGACCCAAATCCCTCGAGAGAAGAACAAACGAGCCGACTGGCTCTCTAAGATAGCCAGCTCAAATGAGGGAAAGATGGGGAGCCACATTACCACCATGAACCTGGAAAAGAGTATCCTGGGTGAAGCTATGGAAGTCAAGGAGAAGGGCGATTGGAGGATGTCGATTAGCGAGCTTTTGCAAAGGAAAGTACCTACTGGGGATAAGAAGGAAGCCGAAAAAGCCGCCCGATACTTGAGTAAATATTTTGAAATCGAAGGGGTGCTATATAAGAGGTCATATGTCGGGCCCCATTTAAGATGCATTTCTGAAGACGAGGGAAAATATGTCTTGCAAGAAGTCCACGAAGGATGTTGCAGGGCTCACGTCGGGTCTCGGGCTTTAGATGGAAAAATTCTGTGGGCTGGCTATTATTGGCCGAAAATCAGGAGAATGGCCGAGCAGTTAGTGCAAGGATGCGAAAGATGCCAGCATCATGGCCCGATTCCTCATATCCACGCTGAGACCATGACGACAATCAACTACCCAATCCCCTTTTCTCAATGAGGAATCGACTTGGTGGGGCCTTTGCCAATGGGGACCGGACAAAGAAAATTTCTGGTAGTTGCAGTCGACTACTTTAGCAAATGGGTCGAGGCAGAACCGCTGGCAAAAATTATCGAGGAAAAAATGATCCAGTTCCTATTTAACAACATCTGCTGTCGATTCGGAATCCCGAAGATATTAATCTCAGACAATGGAACTCAGTTTCAGGGCAAACGAATTCAGGCATGGTGCCTTGATATGGGAATCAAACAAAGATTCGCCTCGGTCGCTCACCCCCAAGCCAACGGACAAGTCGAGGTTACAAATAGAACCATCTTGTAGGGGCTAAAGAAGCGATTGGAGAAGGCATCAGGAGCCTGGATCGACGAGCTAACCACTGTCTTATGGGCATACCGGACTACACCGAGAAGCTCGACAGGCCAATCACCATTTAGTATGGTATATGGAATGGATGCCCTCTTGCCAGTGGAAATTTCACTAAGTTCGCACAGGTTGACATACTTTGAGCAAGGAAAGAACGAAGAAATGGCCAAAGAAGCCCTCGATTTAATTGAAGAGGAACGAGAATAGGCCTGGTTGCGGTCGGTTGCATACAAGCAAAAGATGTGCGTAACATTCGACAAGAAAGTCCGAGCCAGGCGATTCCAAGTGGGAGACCTCGTCCTCAAGCGGGTCGATGCCTTAAAGCATGTCGAAAAACTTGAAGCCAACTGGGAGGGGCCTTACACAGTCACAAAAGTTCTCGAGAGAGGAGCATACGTGCTAGAAGACGGGGAAGGCCGTCGATTGCCCCGATCTTGGCATGTGATCCATCTTAAACGCTTTTACGCCTAAGGCTGAGTCTAAAGCCTCTTTTTGTACTGAAAAACGCTCAAATTAAATTCAGTAATGAAATGAATTTCAAGTTTGATGTTTGAATTGTCTTTTTTACATTTTTACCGCGGTTATCCACATACTTAAACTTTTTTAAGAACTACAACAGGTTAAGATATAACTACAAAGTCGATCCAAACAACTACGAAGTTGTATGCCTCGAGTGAAATCTCGGCAGGGCTACGAAGCCTACGACTACAAAGCCGATCTAAAAAGCTACAAAGTGGTATGCCTCGAGTGGAATCTCGGCAAGGCTATGAAGCCTACGACTACAAAGTCGATCCAAACAACTACAAAGTTGTATGCCTCAAGTGAAATCTCGACAGGGCTACAAAGCCTATGACTACAAAGTCGATCTAAACAACTACAAAGTTGTATGCCTCGAGTGGAATCTCGGCAAGGCTATGAAGCCTACGACTACAAAGTCGATCCAAACAACTACGAAGTTGTATGCCTCGAGTGAAATCTCGGCAAGGCTACGAAGCCTACGACTACAAAGTCGATCCAAACAACTACGAAGTGGTAACAAGTGGATCCCGATAAAGCCCGCGACTATGAAGTCGACTTAAACAACCACGAAGTTGAAACAAATGGGATAACGATAAATATATGACTAAGATACAGTTTGAACTGTGAAGTTGTGACTCGAATGGAGTCTCAACAAATCTGCGACTATGAAGATGATTTAAATAACTACAGTTACAAATCTATACCATTCAAGCAAAGAAAATGATGGATAATATTCAAGATAAGTTCATTACAAGAGAGCATCGCCTCGACCTTTACAATCAGAAAATTAGGCGAAGGGACGACAGGGAAAGAAAACAAAACAAACAGGAAAGAAAGTTTCAGAAAATGAAAGGCGACAAGCCCAAAGATACAATTCTAAGAATCGGCATCTTCGTCGCTCCCCTTAATAGTGGTTACTACCTGACCTTCCTCACAACTAGGCCCGCCTGGCTGGATCGAAAAAGTGGAGGGAGCCTCGAGCCGAGAGGAAAGCTTGGCGGCTTGAATAGCCTTAGCCTCCAGACAAGTCCACCACTGATAATCGCCCGGGAGAGAGGGGTCACCCTCATAGCCTTCAGGGTTGGGAAGCGCCAGCCTCATCGCTTCGCGGTCGAGCCTTCCCGCAAACATAGACCCCGCCACCACCGCCTCCCACGCATCGAAAGTATGATCGAAATATTGAACGGCAGTGGGGCAAAGTCTGTCGAGAAACTCGGGCGAGTTGCAAAAGGCCTTGACAACCTCCTTGCGATAAGTCTCGAGGAAGAGAGCACCCATTGGTGACTTGAGGAATGACCTCTGGCCCT
>CACSLK010000214.1:8859644-8875001 GCA_902706635.1 Striga hermonthica
CAATGATTTCGACAGCTTTTAGCTGTTTGAACAAAGTTTTTCGAGTCGCCTTCTCCCAACCCTTCTTTGCGAGCTGGTCGAAGTCGAGCAATGATTTCGACAGCTTTTTAGCTGTTTGAATAAAGTTTTCGAGTCGCCTTCTCCCAACCCTTCTTGCGAGCTGGTCGAAGTCGAGCAATGATTTCGACAGCTTTTTAGCTGTTTGAAAAAAGTTTTCGAGTCGCCTTCTCCCAACCCTTGTTGCGAGCTGGTCGAAGTCGAGCAATGATTTCGACAGCTTTTTAGCTGTTTGAACAAAGTTTTTCGAGTCGCCTTCTCCCAACCCTTCTTTGCGAGCTGGTCGAAGTCGAGCAATGATTTTGACAGCTTTTTAGCTGTTTGAACAAAGTTTTCGAGTCGCCTTTTCCCAACCCTTCTTGCGAGCTGGTCGAAGTCAAGCAATGATTTCGATAGCTTTTTAGCTGTTTGAACAAAGTTTTTCGAGTCGCCTTCTCCCAACCCTTCTTTGCGAGCTGGTCGAAGTCGAGCAATGATTTCGGCAGCATTTTAGCTGTTTGAACAAAGTTTTTCGAGTCGCCTTCTCCCAACCCTTCTTGCGAGCTGGTCGAAGTCGAGCAATGATTTCGACAGCTTTTTAGTTGTTGGAGTCGACCTCGTGGCCGTGTGATCACTTTTTCTTTTTTTTTTTGGTTTGATGGGTTGAGCCGGCTATATAGCCGTTTTGAAAAATTCGATATACTCTGGTAATCGCGCTGCAGTTGATGTGAGAAGAGGTCGATTGTCACTTCTTCTCGACTTTGGGATATCTGTTTTTCTCTGGCTACTTATCATGCCTCGCTATTTGGGTCGAATTTTCTCCATTAATGACTATCTTTTTAAGATAAATCTTGACACTGTCGCGCGCCCCGTTAATCGCCGCTTTTCTATCTCTTTTTTTTTTAATTTTAAATTTCAACAACTCTTATGATTGACGCGCGTCTCGTCAATCGCTGACTCCTCGTATTCTATGCCTCATCTGGATCGTTGGTTTCTTTACTCATCCAACGGCTAACTTTTGCCTTCATCTCTTATATATATGATTGGACTTTTTCTTTAAACACTTTTCCTCTTCTTCTGAAACTTCTTTGCAACTCCGGCGACCTGGTAATCCGATCTTTTCCGGCGACCTTTCCTGCTACCCCGGTGTTTTAATCAATCTCTCAGGTCATCATGAGCAACATGGGTAAGCGCTTACTCTCTCTACCATTCTATTCTTTATTCTTTTATTTTTCTGGGTTTTTTGGGTTTTTCTGCACCTTTGTGCGTTCTTCATGTTCTTCGCGTTCTTCGAATTTTCTCCTGAAGATTTTGTGTTGAATCTTGTGTGCTCATTTTCTATTTTAATTAGCTGTTAACGTGTGGTTGAGTTATAGCGTGTAACTACTTGTCTGCTTTTATCATGTCGATTCTTATCAACACCCGTTTTCTTCCTTTTTGTAATTCCCTCGAGTTGGCTTCATGTCGACTTGCCGTCATGTTTCCAACGAATCACATCATATTACTTTCTCACTCTTTCGTATTTTCGTCGACTTAGGTGAGTCAACTGCGCTTTGTTTGATTTTGTTTCGTGATGCCTGATTCTTGCTTTTGAATTGATTTTTTTTTCTAGCTTCCAATTTCGGCTCTTCGCCCGACACACTCGACAAATTGATCGATAGGGGCCTCGACCAATCCGACTCCAGCTCAGTCGAGATAGTTGGTTATAAGATGGTTAACACTCTTCCTTCTTCATCGCGCACTTCGACCCCGAAGGTCGACTGGGCTGAGTATGATCAGGCGCTATTAGATGGTGGCCTAGTAGAGGTCTCAAGGAGTCCCCGGGGAAATTCTCCTCGTCTCGACTTGATTCCTCGAGGTATTCCCCTTAGGTTATTAGATATTCCTGTATATAGTACCAGTCCTGTACCTATATCAATAATTACTCTTCTTGTCGACCCTCGCAAGATTGTATCCATAGCCTGCCCTCTGGCCAAATTGGCCACTTTAAGCCCTTTTTTCTTACGCTTCTATGGCTCAAGTCGAGAGCTTTAGGCAATTCAGCGGGCTTCTCTCCGATTGGGAGTTGGTTGCTCCGGGCCCTGACAGCGACTTCACCTGCCCCCCGCAGGGTTGTCATACTTTTTTCGCCGACCAAGTCATTTTTGGCCTCCGCTTTCCTATCCAAGTCGAGCTTTTGGATATAAGTGATCTGTACAGCATCCCGATAAATTAGTTTTCTCCAAATTCTCTCTGTATCATGATAGCCTTTATCGTTGTTTCTCGTATAGTTCTCCGTTTTTTCTCGGCCGAATTTTTTCATTACTGTTATAGTTATCGACTTCAATAGGGGGCTCATTGTTTGATCCGCCGTTCCGGCGTTACCTTTCTTGACGACCTTTCCTCAAATATCCCGGAGTGGAAGTCGAAATTCGTCTTTATTCGCCCTCCCGTCGGTGCTTATCCTTATGCAAATAATTGGATAAGCACGAAAGTTAAACAAAATAAACGGTCTCGATCCGAGAACTTCGAAAGGCTATTAGAGGAGTTGAATAAGCATACTTATAGTGCTCGCCGTATAATAAAAGATTGTGAGCTGGTCAATCATGCGCGAATAGTTTTGTATGATGTTATCTCTCGACTCGATGATCCCCTTAAGTTGTCTGATATTTCTCATAATGTCGAGTTTGATTTCTATTTCAGCCTTGTTTGATTATTTGTTTTTATTTCAGTCAAAGCACTCAAGCGCTTCGAGGTAAAGAAGAAACAGCCGACTGGTCAGTCGGTAGACGGGTCTGCTCCTCCCCCATCCGGTGGATTCGGATTGAAGTCGACTGCTGCCGCAAAACGGTCTAAATCCTCGGGGCCTGGTAACCGTAAGAGGCCTCAAGACGACCGTGCTCCCTCTCTGCTTCCCGACGACCTTAAGCGCCGTAAGGTCGACAAGGGCAAGGAGAAAGTCGTTGAAAGGAGTGCTGCCTCTGCCGTCACTTACAAGGACGTGTTGGTCAAGATGCCGTCTCGGCTCTGGAATCACCCAGAGCCGCATAAGGTGGCAAGATACCTCCATTCCCTACTCCCTAAAGCCGACAAGGCCCGTGTCGAGGGGAATGATTATGAGCGTTCTTGCTACGACACTCAATGCCTTACTCGGGTATGTGTTTTGAGCTTTGAGTTTATGTCTATGTATCTTTGCATTATTTCATTATTGTTTTATTTGTGTAGTTCTTAGCCGCCGTCCTCCCTGGCCTCAAGGTAGGTACCAAGGCCCCTACCTCTTCTACCAAGGCCCTTGAGGATAAATGCGAGGCGCAGCTTAGGAAAATATCCCAGGTGAAGAAGGAGTTGGAGGGGTCTAAAGTGCTAGTCGAAAAGCTGAAGGCCGATAAGGCCGTGGCCCAGTATGACAACGAGAAGCTCCGGGCCGATCTTGAAAAGGCCCGCGACGAGGTGATATTCGAGAAGGATATTGGCATCGTGCAGGGGCAGAGGTCATTCCTCAAGTCACCAATGGGTGCTCTCTTCCTCGAGACTTATCGCAAAGAGGTTGTCAATGCCTTTTGGAACTCGCCCGAGTTTCTCGACAGACTTTGCCCCGCTGCCGTTCAATATTTCGATCATACTTTCGATGCATGGGAGGCGGTGGTGGCGGGGTCTGAGTTTGCGGGAAGGCTCGACCGCGAAGCGATGAGGCTGGCGCTTCCCGACCCTGAAGGCTATGAGGGTGACCCCTCCCTCCCGGGCGATTATCAGTGGTGGAATGGTCTGGAGGCTAAGGCTATTCAAGCCGCCAAGCTTTCCTCTCGGCTCGAGGCTCCCTCCACTTCTCCGATCCATCCGGGCGGGCCTAGTCATGAGGAAGGTTAGGTAGTAACCACTATCGAGGAAAGCGACGAAGATGCCGATTCTTAGAATTTTATCTTTGGTCTTGTCGCCTTTCATTTTCTAAAACTTTCTTTCCTGTTTGTTTTGTTTTCTTTCCCTGTCGTCCCTTTGACCTAATTTTCTGATTGTAAAGGTCGAGGCGATGCTCTCTTGTAATGAACTTATCTTGAATATTATATATCATTTTCTTTGCTTGAATGGTATAGATTTGTAACTGTAGTTATTTAAATCGTCTTCATAGTCGCAAATTTGTCGAGACTCCATTCGAGTCACAACTTCACAGTTCAAACTGTATCTTAGTCATATATTTATCGTTATCCCATTCGTTTCAACTTCGTAGTTGTTTAAGTTGACTTCATAGTCGCGGGCTTTATCGGGATTCCACTTGTTACCACTTCGTAGTTGTTTGGATCGACTTTGTAGTCGTAGGCTTTGTAGCCTTGCCGAGATTTCACTCGAGGCATACAACTTCGTAGTTGTTTGGATCGACTTTGTAGTCGTAGGCTTCATAGCCTTGCCGAGATTCCACTCGAGGCATACAACTTTGTAGTTTTTTAGATCGACTTTGTAGTCGTAGGCTTCGTAGCCCTGCCGAGATTTCACATGAGGCATACAACTTCGTAGTTGTTTGGATCGACTTTGTTGTTATATCTTAACCTGTTATAGTTCTTAAAAAAGTTTAAGTATGTGGGTAACTGCGGTAAATATGTAAAAAAGACAATTCAAACATCAAACTTGAAATTCATTTCATTACTGAATTTAATTTGAGCGTTTTTCAGTATAAAAAGAGGCTTTAGACTCAGCATTAGGCGTAAAAGCGTTTAAGATGGATCACATGCCAAGATCGGGGCAATCGATGGCCTTCCCCGTCTTCTAGCTCGTATGCTCCTCTCTCGAGAACTTTTGTGACTGTGTAAGGCCCCTCCAAGTTGGCTTCGAGTTTTCCGACATGCTTTAAGGCATCGACCCGCTTGAGGACGAGGTCTCCCACTTGGAATCGCCTGGCTCGGACTTTCTTGTCGAATGTTACACGCATCTTTTGCTTGTATGCAACCGACCGCAACCAGGCCTCTTCTCGTTCCTCTTCAATTAAATCGAGGGCTTCTTTGGCCATTTTTCGTTCTTTCCTTGCTCAAAGTATGTCGACCTGTGCGAACTTAGTGCAATTTCCACTGGCAAGAGGGCATCCATTCCATATACCATACTGAATGGTGATTGGCCTGTCGAGCTTCTCGACGTAGTCCGGTATGCCCATAAGACAGTGGTTAGCTCGTCGATCTAGGCTCCTGATGCCTTCTCCAATCGCTTTTTTAGCCCCTACAAGATGGTTCTATTTGTAAACTCGACTTGTCCGTTGGCTTGGGGGTGAGCGACCAAGGCGAATCTTTGTTTGATCCCCATCAAGGCACCATGCCTGAATTCATTTGCCCTGAAACTGAGTTCCATTGTCTGAGATTAATATCTTCGGGATTCCAAATCGACAACAGATGTTGTTAAATAGGAACTGGATCATTTTTTCCTCGGTAATTTTTGCCAGCGGTTCTGCCTCGACCCATTTGCTAAAGTAGTCGACTGTAACTACCAGAAATTTTCTTTGTCCGGTCCCCATTGGCAAAGGCCCCACCAAGTCGATTCCCCATTGAGAAAAGGGGATCGGGCAGTTGATTGTTATCATGGTCTCAGCGGGGATATGAGGAATCGGGCCATGACACTGGCATCTTTCGCATCCTTGCACTAACTGCTCGGCCATTCTCCTGATTTTCGGCCAATTATAGTCAGCCCGCAGAACTTTTCCATCTAAAGCCCGAGACCCGACGTGAGCCCCGCAACATCCTTCGTGGACTTCCCGCAAGACATAATTTTCCTCGTTTTCAGAAATGCATCTTAAATGGGGCCCGACATACGACCTCTTATAGCACCCCTTCGATTTCAAAATATTTACTCAAGTATCGGGCGGCTTTTTCGGCTTCCTTCTTATCCCCGGTAGGTACTTTTCTTTGCAAAAGCTCGCGAATCGACATCCTCCAATCGCCCTTCTCCTAGACTTCCATAGCTTCACCCAGGACACTCTTTTCCAGGTTCATGGTGGTAATGTGGCTCCCCATCCTTCCCTCATTTGAGCTGGCTATCTTAGCGAGCCAGTCGGCTCGTTTGTTCTCCTCTCGAGGGATTTGGGTCAACTCGAATTTTTCCAAGCCTTGCACCAGGCTTTGAACTTCCTCGACATACTTCTGCATTCCGTCTTCTTTTACTTCACATTTCCCCATTACTTGGCCCACGACAAATTGTGAATGAGAATGAGCTGCAATTTTTGTTGCTCCGCCACCAATTGCAAGCTGGATTCCTTTAATCAATGCCTCGTATTCTGCTTCGTTATTTGAGGCTTTGAAACCCATTCTAATGGCGAAGTCGAGTTGTTCGCCTTCGGGAGATACTAGGACAACCCCTAGACCCGACCCTTTGGCTGTTGAGGATCCGTCGACATGCATAATCCATCTCTTTTCTTCTCCTTTAGTTCCTTCCTGGATGAAATCTGCTAGAGCTTGGGCCCTTATGGCTCGCCTCAGTTCATATTTGATGGAGTATTCACTTAACTCGACCGCCCATTTTACGAGTCGACCCGACACCGTTTGTCGACCCAGAGTTTCTCCAAGTTGGAAGTTTGTCCTTACTATTATCACGTGATTCAGAAAATAAGGCCTCAATTTTCTAGCTGTTATTACCAATGTCAGGGCAGCCTTCTCGACTTCGGGGTACCTCATCTCTGCACCTTGAAGTACCCGACTGGTATAGTAAATCGGCTGTTGGGCTCCTCCCGTCTCCTTCAGTAATACTGAGCTTAAGGAGAATATCTCTACTGAAATGTAAAGCACCAATTCGTCGCCTGGTTCTGGTTTTGTTAACAGTGGCAATTCGCTCAGAAACTCCTTCAGTTTTTCGAATGCTACTTGCACCTCGTCACTGCATTGGAAGGCCTTCTTTTTAAGCAACTTCAAAAACGGAAAACTTTCTCCGCCGCTCGAGTAATGAACCTGCTCAGGCTAGCGATTCGACCCGTTAAGACTTGTACTTCTCCGATATTTCTGGGTGCGGCCATGTCGAGTATAGCCTTCACCTTGTCTTTATTTACTTCGATGCCTCTTTCAGTCACGACATAACCCAGAAACCGCCCCTCCTTTACCCCAAAAGAGCTTTTAATCGGGTTCAGCTTCATCCCAAATGTTCTCAATGTCTTAAATGTTTCCCTTAAAACCTCTATGTGTGAGATCGAGGACTTGCTCTTCACCAGGATATCATCCACGTATACCTCCATATTTCGCCCGATCTGAGATTTAAACATTCGATCCATTAACCTTTGGTACGTTGCCCCCGCATTTTTAAGCCCAAAAGGGCATGACAACATAACAATATGTCCCCTTGCTCGTCACGAAACTAACTTTGCTTTGGTCCTCGGGGGCCAGCGGAATTTGGTGATATCCTTGGGACGCGTCCATCATACTTAGCAATTGACAACCAGCCGTGGAGTCAACTAGCTGATCGATTCTATGCAAGGGGTAGTGATCTTTTAGGCATGCTAAGTTCAAATCGCGAAAATCAATGCACATACGCCATTTATTCAACGCTTTTCTCACCATCACAGTGTTCGATATCCATTCAGGGAATTGAATTTCTTTGATATGCCTAGCTTTCAGTAACTTGTCTACCTCGACCTCGATTACTTTATCAATTTCTACTCCATGATGCCGAAGTCGTTGTTTTACAGGCTTTTTGAGAGGGTCGACGTTAAGTTTGTGTTCCATGACATCGGGGTCGATTCCTGTTAATTCTTCAGGGGAAAAGGCAAATATGTCTCTGAATTCTTTCAACAATCCCACCAATTGTCTGCGCAATTCATCCTCCAACTCTCTCCCGACTTTGGTGGTCTGCTCCTCTCTTTCCCCGATTTGAGTTTCCATCAATTCTCCATGCAGCTCAAGATCGCTTTCTCTCGGTCTCTTTTCACTCGACATTGGCTTTTTTCCTTCCTTTACCTCCGCTCGTTGGTTTGTTTTCACTGCTATCTGGTAACAAGTTCTCGATAGCTTCTGGTCTCCTCGGGCCTCTCCTACTCTATCCCCAATGGGAACTTTAGCTTCATGTGGTAGGTCGACACTACTGCTTGGAATGCGTTGAGCGCTGGCCTTCCCAGAATCACGTTATAAGCCGACTCGACGTCGACTACAACAAATCACACCATCTTTACTTTCCTTAAGTCACCTTCCCCAAGGACGACAACGAGCGTGGCTTCTCCTAGGGGTGCGACTTCTGAGCCATTAAACCCAAAATGCGAGGTGTGTAGAGGCGTAAGCTCGATGTAGAGTTCCATCCGTTCGAGACAATTGTAAAAGATCACATTTACTGAACTTCCTATGTCGAACAAAGATCCTCTGCACTTCATAGCCCGATATTTGAGCAGTGATCATTAGAGCATCATTATGAGGTCTTTCGACCTCTCCCACATCTGTTGGCCCGAAATTCATCACCGGACCGTTTTCCTCAACCTGTTGCACTTCAATTTTCCCGTGGCGGCCTCGAGTATACGCCTTTCTGGCTCGATTTGAATCTCCATCAGTCGGCCCTCCGAATATCATATGAATTATTCCTCTTTTCTGAGGGACCTCCTCCTTGTCGGGTGTCCTCGCTCTCTTGCGAGGGCTCTTGCTTCTCTCCCTTTGCCGATTGGTTCGCTCTCGATCCTTATAAATGAACTCTTTCAGATGGCCTGCTTTGATTAGTCTCTCGATCTCATTTTTCAGGTGCTGACATTCGTCGGTATTATGCCCGTAATCCTTGTGGAATCGACAATACAGATCGCTTTTGGGCTTTGTCGGTCCATCCCTTCTCGTCCGTGACCATCTGACGAAATTTTCGCGAATCTCTTTCTCCATTACCTCCAATATCCTTGCATTCGAGGCCAACAGGGGGTATATTGGGTTGTCCTCCATCCCCTCGATCGCCCCTCCCCTTCTGGCTTTGGGGATCCCCTCCTTTCTACTGCCGTGATTGGTTTTTTATCCTTCTTCTCGTTGTAAAGTCGGCTTCGACTTCCTCGACATTCATGTATTTGGCACATCTTCCTAAAACCTCATCGAACGTCCTCCCGGGTCGTTTTGCTAAGCAGTTCCTGCATAATCCTCGGAGGAGTCCTCTAGTGAGTCCACCCGACTTGATTTCCTAAGTGGCCGAGGGGACGTCGACGCACGCCCGCGTGTATCTCGCCACGTAATCCCTCAATGATTCTCCTTCCTTCTGTTGCATGCCTATCAGAGTAAGGTAAGATTTCTCTTGGGCCTTCAACAATTGATGAAACCAGTCTTGCACCGGTCCTCGCAGAGTCGTCAGGAACGCTCGACATTGAATAGGGTCATTGTAGCGGTGCAGTACTGCCATGTTTTCAAAACTCCTCAGATGTCGGGAGGGATCAGTCGACCCATCATACCAGATGTTAAGCTATCTGAACCCCTGAGGCAAGTCGGCGTCTAGAATATGTTGCGAAAAGGGGTGTCCTCTCGAACTCCTCGTTTTTCTCCCCTCGACTCGAGCCTGCAGATCTCGCACCTGAGCTAGCAACTGCTCGAGAGTGTCGTTCCTTGCTTGTGGATTGACCGTTCTGATAGAAGACTCCTCTTCGTCCGCCCTTCTATTATGTCTTTTGCGGGATTGGGCTTGCTGCTCATGCTCCGGGGGAGGCTGTTCAATTTGAGGTTGCTCGACCCTTGGCCGGTTGATTCTGGGCTGTTCGACTTGCGTCTGTTTGAGTTGGGCCGCTACTGCCTCCGCAATCATCCTCTGCATCTCGCTTCTCGTCATGGTCAGTGTCTGCTCCTCGACTTGGGGTGGCGGCCTTGTTTCCTGCTCAAGTCGCCCAGGCTGCCTCCGCAATCTCAAAGATGTTTCGGTCGATGCATGACCATCCATTTCTCCGCTCGTGTTTTTCACGTGACTGGCCTCCCCTTGAGTGAGCACTAGGATCTTGACTCCAGGTGGGGTGATAGGTGTCTCCTCTCCCATACGCGCCCCTAACGGCGTGTGTGCTCCGAAGGTAGAAAACCAAACACTTGGAGCGGTGGCCTGGGGTTGGGAATCGGCGGGGGCCGCTTATCAGTCCATGTTGCCCTGAAATTTTCATTCAAATTCTTCTGTAATCCTTCCTTCTCAGCCATTAGAGACAGATCAAAGCTAGGTGTAAAGCTTTTAATTCCTTCAATAACTTCCCACAGACGGCGCCAAAATGATGGGTCTCCTCTCAGATCTGACGTGAACCGATGGAAAACCGCCCAGATCCGGAATGAACCGATGGGAATGAGCACAGATCTGACTCGATAGCCTCCAAACCGTTGTTGAACCACGAGCAAACCTGCAAGAACTCAACGCAGGAGGGGTTTCCGGTGTAGAGCCTCCGACGCTCAAGTCAGTGTGTGAGAGAGAAGAAGAGAGCTGGTCTGAAAGAGCAGCAGTAGTAATGGAGGAAAGTATAGAATGAATAGCAGTTAGGGTTTTGGGGTTACCTCAACTCCCTTATATAGAAGTAAAACATTTACCTGAAGTCCCTAAAATGCCTTGGCCGACTTACTGGAAATGTCCAGAATACCCTGGTCGGTTCGCATTCCGTCCATCTCCTAGTGAGCATTTAGATTCTTTCTTATCCTTAGTAGCTTCCTTCTTATCCTTAATAGCTTCCCTCTGGTATGTACAAGTATATCGGAGTCGCCGGGGATCCATGAGCCCCGAGACTGCCTCAGTCGAATCTAGATATCCACTCGAGTCGATTAGATCATCCCTAATCACTGGTAGACCATAATACGCTTATTCATCCTTTTGGACGGAATTGACTTAGGCTAGTCGACATGGTAGAAGTCGACTAAGAAAAGCATTCGGGCTCTTTGACCGATTATGTTATTACGAGGCAATCTGTGGGTGGAGTCGACTTCGGGTAAGTCGACTCTGCAATGTCTGAATCGGGATAGCATAAACCGTTATACGATAGTATGGCTATATCACACCCATTATTACCAGGTCTAAAATAGGTTCTCTTAAACCAAGACTCTTCTCTGCTCAACTTGATGAGGTAGAACAATCATCCTACAAAGATGCTCTCTGTCTACCTGCATGGAAAGAGGCTATGGACTCAGATTTTTAAAGCTCTACTTCAAAACAAGACCTGGTCTCTAGTTCCACCACCCTCACACAGATCCATCATAGGGTGTAAGTGGCTATTTAAAATAAAAAGGCATGCTGATGGGAGTGTTGCTAGACACAAGGCAAGACTAGTTGCCAAAGGCTATAGTCAAGCTGCAGGTATTGATTTCTATGAGACCTTTAGTCCAGTTGTCAAGCCAACTACTATTAAAGTAGTTTTATCTATGGCTTTATTCTATGGTTGGTGCATTAAGCACCTTGATTTCAACAATGCCTTTTTGAATGGTGAGATAACTGAGGAACTTTATATGTCTCAACCCCCTGGTTTTGAAGATCCACAGAATCCTCATATGGTTTGCAAGCTTCATAGGTCTATCTATGGCCTCAAACAGACCCCTAGAGTCTAGTTCAACACATTAAAACAAACTCTCATCTCAATTGGCTTTCATAACTCAAAATCTGATTGTTCCCTCTATATCAAGCAAACCAGGTCATCTTGTGCATGGCTTCTAGTCTATGTGGATGATATCCTGATCACAGGATCTAATGTTGCTGCTATATCAACTGTAGTTGACACCCTTCAACAAAAATTTTCTTTGAAGGATCTGGGACATGTACACCACTTTCTTGGTATTGAAATCAATCACCTTCAGTCCGGGTTATTGTTAAATCAGTCCCAATACATCAAAGATATCCTCAGCAAGACAAACATGCTTGATGCTAAACCTCTTCCCACACCTATGATATCATCCTCTACACTTACCAGAAATTAAGGTTCTCCTATGGACAACCCCACACTTTACAGGAGTGTGGTTGGCTCTCTTCAATATGCCTGCATCACCAGACCAGACCTCTCTTTCAGTGTTAACAAAGTATGTCAGTTTATGCAATGTCCCATGGATGTCCATTGGAAAGCTGTCAAACGTATACTAAGGTACCTAGCAGGCACACTATCTTATGGCTTACACTACACCAAAAAATCCAGCATTCATCTCATTGGCTTCTCAGATTCAGATTGGGCAAATGATCTTGATGACAGAAGATCAACCTCATGTATATGCATCTATCTTGCAAAGAATCCTGTCTCTTGGTGCTCAAAGAAGCAATCTAATATATCAAGATCCAGTACTGAAGCTGAGTACAAGAGTTTGGCTCAAGCTTCAGCTGAAATCACATGGCTTACCTCTCTTCTAAAAGAACTTGTTGTCTCATGCTCTCAGGCCCTACAGTCTGGGTTGATAATCTTAGCACTATATCTTTATCTACCAACCCAGTCCTCCATGCTCGCACTAAGCACATAGAGATTGATCTTCACTTTGTCAGGGAACAGGTGGCTCGAGGTGTATTAAGAGTCCTTCATGTGCCCTCCTTAGATCAAGTAGGTGACTTGTTCACAAAGCCACTGTCTCAGCAAGCCTTCACTCGATTTCGAAATCTTCTTCAACTGTTACCCTCAACCTCCTTTGGCTTGAGGGGGGATGATAGCATACATGGCAAACCTGCATGTGGATACTCGATAAGCATGAAACAAGAAGACAAGATATTCCAGCCACCTAAGCAAAACAAGTCGTGCATGTGCAAAGCATGCAAGACCGGTCAACTGAAGCCCTTGCCATGTCATCAAGGAAACTCTTTGGGAAAGAAGAGACAAAAGCATGAAGATGTGAATGACAGCAATGCAAAGAAGATAATGAAGGAAAAATAGGGACCGTAGGATCACTTTGAGTAGTTAGATATAAATAGGTCTTACCATATTTGTAACCCTAGGAAGTGATGAACAAGAAGCTTTGTGTGTTGTCATGGAGAAAATATCAGATCCTGACTGATGCATTCATGCTTTTGCTTTTTATGCTTTCTGTATGCGTTTCCTCTTTAATGTTAACACTCTCTCTCCCATGCGCGGATTTGGCTTCAAAGGTGATCCAAGTTGTTTTGTCGAGCTCCGGTGGCGATTTGGCCTGGCGGAGAACGGTTCTCCATGCGTCCAGCACTGGCGAGGCTCCGGTTGCGAGTTGGTGGAGCATGAGCAGCTAAAAAATGGCGGACGTACAAGCTACGGGAAAAAGATGAAGGCATCTTTTCTTTATTTTTATCTCTGAAATTACCAAATTGCCCTCCACTTTAAATCACCAATTGGGCTGATTTTGTTAGCTTGATGGGCTGGCTATGTGGGCTAGTAGAACAACACAATGGGCCAATTTCCTTCTCAACGTAGGCTTTGTTCTTAGGACAATCCAAATGTACAATTCGCACATCATATTCAATCGATTCTCACCGTTTTCGACTCCAACAATTAATTCGACCCTATTTCCTTTCAAAACTCAAATAAAACACCTCATCATAGCTTAATAAAATAAATTAAATATATAATTAGTTATATAATAATTATTTACATAATAACTAATTATATATTAAACTACCATGAAATGGACACAAAAATCACTATAAAATGCACGTAAATATGACGCATTTCAATTATTAATAAAATTTAATAATCTAATATATCTTAATTGGAAAATAATAAAATATTAATTTTTAGTTATATTTATAATCAAGTCTATTATGTAATATGAGTTAGAAAAGTTATTATTAAATATGCTGACAAATCTTACAAATAAGTCGTGTCATTTAAAATATAAATGAAAATATTTTATTAAAAGTTATATAAAAAGTTGAATTAAAAATTTTATTTTTTTAATTTAGTATGCATATAATTTTCATTTAACACCCTTGTAGAACACATGTGCTATATCACTACTACTAGATAATATTGTTGAGTTTAAAAGGAATAAGACAATAAAAGTTACATAAAAAAATATGTTGTATACAAATTATTCTTTTTACCGAGTACTGAATTAAAAGATTCGATCCCCGGGTCGATCTCACGAGGAAGGCTGTTCGGAACTCAGCTTTGATATCGATCACACATAAAAGAAAATAAAATCCTAAACACCCTAATCAGATAAAGACTGGATATTATCAACTAAGAAATAATAAAAGCAATATTCTACCTAAAAATGCGAATGAAACAAGGATGGAGCAACTAGGGAATCGGGGACAATTAATTCAAGTTATATTTGCAAAGCCGGGACATAAATCATTCTATTCTAGATTGATGCTCTCGCTTAAACATCTAGCGGTTCGCTCCCAATAACTTTTCGTAAAAAGGGATTGAACATCGCCGAGCGCGTAATCCAACCAAAAACCCATAGACTAATCAGTTACGACATCGTCTACCTCATGCAAGCCTAGGTCTACGACTTCTCCCCTTTCGGGTCTAAAAATCGCTAATTAGACTAGAAGGTATTAATTAACTAATCATAAAGAATCAACAAGACCAAACTCGGCAACTCAATATCTAATTGTGTTAGGCTCGATTTGTATAATTATATTTTTTGGGAATTTTCTGGTAATTTTTCTGTAAAATTCTGTAATTAATTGGAAGAGAAGGGAGGGAGACGATTTAGAGAGAGATAGAGAGAAATAGGAAGAGAGAGAGAGAGACATGTGAATAGTGCTCAATTCTTAGTTGATCCTCTGACAATTTTCCCATTACATACTCCCTAGTGGGTCCCCAAAATAACAAACTATTTCTAGAAGCTTAATAGCAATAAATGGGCTATTTGCAAGAGACAAGCCCAGCATACAGACTCTTAGCAGACGACCCACATTTAACATAGAAGGTGGGCCACAATAAAAATAAAACAAATGCTAACAGCTTGTCTTGAGAACCGGCCCAACAATTTGAGATGTTGCCTATTGTTCCTCTTCTTCACTTGTTACCTTCTGCTCAAAATCATCGTGAACCAACATCGCAGCAACATCATCTTCAACAGCTTCGAACCCTAATTTACCTTCACCAGTCAAATCGTTGCCCGAAACATTCAAAGACTCCCCCTTTTTCACCCAAGATGCCTTAATCTCGATAAAGATTCGTGCTTTATCCTCCAAATTAGCCAAATTTAGCGCGGATGATTTTGGGTTCATGACATTACCTCCGCCATTTTGAGATCGTTGACCGCAAGGATCAAGGTTTGGAAATCGGCGATTGATGAAGGATGCATCCTCCCACGAGATCTGTGCCAGTGGTGCGCTATCCCACAAGACCAGAACTTGAGGTATCTGTTTTCCATTTCGCAGAACCATTTGTTTTCCTGTAACCGCTAGTGGATCTGCTTTGATTTGGCCTTCCTCATTTGTCTCAGGTAGCAGCGGTTTGGGTTGAGAACCAGGCTTCAACTTTCTTTTGAGCAATGAGCAGTGAAAGACCGGATGAAC